>VURO01019713.1:19132-40501 GCA_015108175.1 Pelvicachromis taeniatus
CCACACACACGCACACACCACACACACGCACACACGCACACACACACACACACCACACACACACACACACACACACACCCACACCCCCCCAACCACCCCCCAACCACCCACACCCCCCCCCCCCCCCCCCACCCCCCGCCACCCCCCCCCCCCCGCCCCCCCCCCCACCCCCCCCCCCCACCCACCCACCCACCCCCCCCCCGCCCACACACACACACACACACACACACACACACACACACACACACACACACACACACACACACACACACACACACACACACACACACAGTTTACGCATGACTTCCTGTCCTGCTGTCAGATCAGCTCAGTGTCTCCTTTTATCCTCTTCACCTGCAGGGTCCCTCTTTGATGGCTTTTTATTATCACAGTCAGCTCTATGAGACCAAACGGAACACGGGACCTCACCTGGGGTGAGCCCCGCTGCTTTAAAGCCCCGTTTCCGCAGGTTTGTGCTGAATCAGACAGAAGGAACCGTGATTAAGGGTTAAGCTGATCCTAACATGCACAGCAGCCCTTTCATCTTCTCCCACAGTGTGCAATTTGGATGCCGGCAGACACGCGAGTTAAGTACATCATAAAATTCTGCAACAGGTCTCGGAGGTTTCCAGGAATTAACGCGCACACCCGCTGCTTTTCGTTACAGCTGCTCAGCATCATGTAGCTCCTGGATGTGCTCTGAAAATCTACTGAGAAAGCTGGGTCACTGCCTGAAATAAAACCCGTGTTTGCAGCCTGTGAGTGCGGCTCTCACCAGATCGCTATGCGCTCTTTCGGGTACTCCAGCCCCTCGATGCAGCCCAGGTAGTATGGCAGGCTGTGCGCCGCGTTACGAGCCACGATGGCGATCATAACCTTGGGCTTCAGCAGGGAGGACTCGGACTTGACCTGCTCTTGCACCACCGTCACCAGCTCCGACACCCCGCCGGGCACCAGAGCGCACAGCAGCGCCCACAGCACACCGGCTCTCGCGGTCCCGGCAGCTCGCATCGTCGCGTCCAAAATCCGCCGCAAGTCCAGAGAGTGAGGTAGGGAGAGAGGAGCGAGTTGAGGATCAGCCACGCTGCCACTGGGAGGGAGGAGGGAAGGTGTGGGTGGGTGTAGGTCTCCACACCTCTTTACTCCTCCTACATCCCTGAGAGCTGCTGCTGCCGTGGAGCCCTCATCAAACTTCAATGTTTACTCATAATCATCATTATTATCCAGCGTCTCACTGAGCTCCTTGGATTCTAATAAATGACCTGCTTACAGTAGGCTGATGATTCTTTAATCATCTCCATCAGTTTTTAGTAAACGCTTCGTCTCTTCATTTCTCCTCCTTCCTGCACGTTTTCCTGAATGTTTATTTTCTTTTCCACGCCTGGAGCCTTGACAGCCTTCTGGATGTCGCAGAGCTGGAGACCATGAAGTCATCAACTCTGACATCAGCCTCGCAGAGTGCTGCACTTTTTTTTCCCCCCCTCTGGAATTCTTACAGCACGGTGCAAAACTCTGCATCCAATCTTTGATGCTTTGTTAGGAAAATGGGAAATAGATGCAATGATTTACTGAAACATGTAAACATAAACGGAAATAAAGTATATGAGACAAAAGCAGCGCTTGAAAGTGTTTGGCGTCAGCAGCTCTCCGTCATCTCTGTGAGGACCTTCAGGAATAGTTCTCCAGGACTCTTGTAGGGCATTGCGCGCTTTGGATGTTTCTTTGCACAGTTGCTGGTTATGTGCAGACACTAAATTGATTCATTCCTTGAGTCAGGTGCCTTTTTTATGCTTGAAAGATTTATCAACTTTAAAAAAGATGGCAGGTACAAGGACTGGGACTGAAAGCAGAGTGAAAATCAGCCAATGTTTCAAGAAAAGAGCTTCAGAAAGTTTTAAAAACCAATAAAGTCTGGCTGTTCAGAGGAAAACTATAAAGAATGAGAGTGGCTCATTCTTTATATTTGTAGACATCCTTAAAGTTAAATATATTCTGATAAGTGAAGGGATAAACGTTTCTTTGTGGACTGACATTCTTAAATTAAATGAACCCAAACGTGCGCTGTCATAAAGCTGGAAACCTGGGTGTCTTTTCTTTTCTCATTTTCAAATCTCAAAGTTTTTCAAAGAACTTCTACACAAGAATATTTCTCTCCGCATGTGTGGACATGGAAAACCTTTGTACATACAATGGAAAATAATGTAAAACACATTATCATCAGACAAAGAGTCTGCTTCCTCCAGGCAGAGAGGAGATACCAGTTACATGGCAGAGCTAAAACTGGTCTGTGATGACATTCAAAGTGTTTAAAGCCAAACTAGAGACTTTTGTCTTTGAATGAAAACAAAGCGTCAAACTATCACATCACACGAGGAAAATGTGAGACAGAAAGTCAAAGTCCACTCACTTAGTGTGTCTAAAATGCTCCGCCAAAACTCAGCCCTCTGCATCCTATTATGATATTATATGATTACAGTAACCCTCCAGTAACCTGTTTTAATTATAGCTCACTGACAGACACAGACAGACAGACAAAGCCGGCTTACTGCTGTCCCTGTCTTGATTTAGTTGTGTTTATGTAAGCTAGGCTCTCTGCCACCTGGTAATGAGAGTATTCTGCCATGTTGTCTGTTGTTGGATGTTCTCTGTCTGCGTGATGCCTCAGCTCCCTCTAGTGCTTTCCCAAAGACCTGAAAACATGCAGGGCGATTCAGAATCACAGTCCTCACACCCCACCCGTACAGACTTTGGACCTGTCCTTGTTATTGCTGCACACAACTGTTTTAAGGGTCAGAGATGAGGATGATGGCAGCTTTCTCAGGGCCACATAAACAGCAACAACGTTTAGGTTCAAACTTTGGTCAAACTGGACCGCGAGTATACAGGTTTTAGGCTAAAAAAGAAGAAAATGCTCATAAATCAATGACTAAACCCGCGTTAGTCACTGTATTCTGCACTTTCTCTGCAACTCTCGGAGAACAACCTCGCCCTGCTGGACCTGCATCAGTTTTAGGCACTGCTGGCTTGAACTGGCTCTTCTGTCACAGCAAAACATCTGCTTTGTAATTTTGGTTGCGTACTTGACGTGCAGCCATTTGTCTTTTTTGTAACTGATCTGTGGGTGACAGATAGAGCAGAACTGTCTCTTTTTTTCCCTCATGTTTAGAAGAAATGTGTTTTAAAAGCTGCCAAGATTCTGGGTTTGTTAAACTGTGGTTTCTTAAATAACCATGCTTTCCCTGCTCTGGCTTGAAATAGCAGGGTAAATCCTTCCTAACTGAAAAACTAGAAAACCGTGTCAGAGAAAGCTGAAGGATAAATATGTACTGCTATTTTCTCTACCAGGATGCTTATAAAAGCAACTAAAGAAAGGATTGTGATTCCTTTGACAACAATGGTTTTTCCTACTTTTATTTTACTGTAGTTTAAAATGGAAATCCAAGAGTAAAGGCACAGTCCTGTGAAACCTTACCGAGCCAGCACACACTACGACAGCTGCACACAATAGTCTTTTAAAGATGTTTTCCTAGTGAATTCAGGAGAGGAGGGGTTGCAATCCACTCTGGCTGCAATGCCAGGAGCTGATTTATGTGTGGACTGGTACGTCAGTGGGTGCTTTAGGACTTTACGCCTGCTCACTGGGCTGTCTGGGTGATGTACACCTCTAATAGATAATGCCTGATCATGCAGAGAGCCCTTTTTAGGGTGTGCACAGCCATGTGTCAGCATCATAGGGAAATCCCAAACCAGCAGATGGTGCTGCTGGTTTATCCTTGTTGAATTTGCTATCTCTTTCTTTCTCTCTCTCTCTCACACACACACACACAGTCTTATCTTGAAGGACTTCAGGTGGAGACTAAACCACTCATCCCCACTTCCAATGGTGAAAATATTCCCACACGTGTCACCTAAAAACAGCTCCTGTTCCTGACAAACAGCCTCCTCAGTACCACTAGACTCAAGGCTGAAGTCTTTCCTCTGGTGCTGGCTGCTTACTCAGCTGATGGGAATTTGGCAGACTGCAGCAAAATACAATACAAGTGCAGAACCAGGAGCCAATCAGGCCGTGTGGCTATCCATTTCACTCCTTCCTGCACCGCTGGTCACTTCAGTGATGCACGGAATTTGCAAAAATGTGCTTTTTCATCACAGCTGAGCCATCAGCAGATCGTGATGTTGACATCAAGTAGACGCATCCAAGCGGTTGCATAATTGCTCATGGGCGTGTATGCGCTCAACAATTAGCTTCCTGAGATTTAAGTAGGTCAATTCTTGTGGGTGTGCAGCGTGAATGCAAATGCATCTAATTCCACCTTCCGTAAGCCTTGGTCTCCCCCTCGCGTGAGGTGCATGTTCTCCAGGGTAATCCATAGCATGGATCTTCAAAGGTTTTACATACGCCTGGACACATTATTATCTCACACTGTAGATCGATGCAAACTGTACACCTCTCCACACAAAATGAGAGTGAGGGGGTTCAGGGGTTGACATTGTGTTTAGATATGTTTAGAGCTCACAGAGGAGGATTACTCCACACTGGGTATAAAGCAGCCAGGAAGTGCTGGAGAGAGTTAAGACACTGAGCAGAGGCCTGCTGGGCATCCAGGCAGGAAGCCATCCCTTTGCCTCTCACAGCTGACTCATTCTGTCTACGTGGGCAACGTCTGCATGTACACACACAAACATGCACCACGTTCCCACATGCAAAGAATATTTATATGTTCATGTGGCTGGCATACGCAGGAATAGACATGTTCAACTGTATGTGTGAGGTGATTATTGTCTATCCAGAATGTAGGACCATCTTCACACGTGGTCAAAACTGAAGTTAAGCCAGGTTTAATTTTTATAATACATAAATATTATTCTGCCCTATAACAGTATCTCAAGTTTAAGATCCGTTGGAGTGCGGCAGTCTTAAAACTTAAGCTTTAAATTGATTTTTTTTTTTTACACTCTGCTCTCTGTCCTATTAAAAATTCATCAATATAGATCTTCTAAAAGCTATCTAACCTTCCTCAGACACCTTCAGGCGATCCTAATATCAGAGTATCTTATTTCTGCCTGTCAGTTTATTTTCCTTTGATGGTTCCCAGGATGACTAAATCTGAACGTATGTTTTACAACTTGTGGGATTTTGAAGTCTACATCTGTAATTTAGATTAAAACAGAGGACACCCGACCAAGAAAACTCCAGTATAGCTGAAGTCCCTCTCAGATTAATTAGTGGGTCTAAATCTCAGTTATTAGTGTTTCTCATGAGGCGCTAAAGTTTTAAGGCTTGGTGAAGTTTAAGGTCACGGCAGCATCGTTCCACTTTTAGTTCATAAAAGTGAATTTAGCTCAATTTTTTTTTTTTAAGAATCTGGATTTAAATCACTCAGAAAGCCAAGAACATGTTGTACCTTAAAAAAAGACTTTCACACTTTGGGCTGTTCACACACACACACACACACACACACACACACACACACACACACACACACACACACACACACACACACACACACACACACACACACACACACACACACACACACACACACACACACACGCTGGAAGCAGGGAGGAGTGGGCTCTTTATTGGTACTTACGTCAGGGTGGAAAGAACATTTTCTTGCCCATATTCCTGTCTGAGGTTAACGGGCAACATCCGTCTCCTCCTCACTCTCTCCCTCCTACATTCTCACTTCCCCGACTCCCTCATTTTAATTTCTCGCTCCTGCTCTCCCCCTCTCCGTGTCTGCCTCCAACACTTTTATTTCTCTGTGTGGGAGAGCCTTGCTGCGAGCGCCGGCCCACAGGGAGCCTTTCACGCTGCCGATGTGCTCAGCGGCTGCTGATTGTAACCTCATGTGCCCCTGCAAGTGAGTCATGCAAGGTAAGGAAGGAGTTTGTGTGTGTTACCAAAAGACATCTATAAAGACAGTGGGGCCACCAAATGTTCCCTTCATAATGAGGAGATTGGCTCTACCAGCGTTACCCACTCAAAGCATCATACGTGCAGTTCCAAGTGTGCACATTGGGCCGCGCACAGGAGCTACAGGAGCGCTCTGGGGTTTACAGTCATGTGAGGAAGAAAGCACGCCCGCTGTCACTGACAGGAGTGTCGCTGACCAAGTCTTAAAATCAGGTGAGTACAAGCCAAGATGAGCAACAGCACGCAATAAACCACCAACAGCTGCATTGTCACAGTTACTTTCACCACAGAAACAGCTGATGTGGTGAATTCTGTCACTCACCTGTTTACCTGTGCTCGCCTCCAGGCTGCCTCTCCACCTCCATCCACTACTTCTCCATCTCTTTAGTGCTGACATCACATTTTTTCAAGCAAACCATCCTTCAGAGAGCTTAAGTACTGACACCCCCTCCACACCCACCCACGCAACAATTTTTGTAATTTTTCTTTTTTTTTTTTACAATCAGCATTTTTTTTTTTAAAGGATTCAAGGTAAAAGTTTAGTGACGTACAGGTCAACACCACAGCCTCAACAGACCCCTGTTCATCTTTACCAACATGAATGATGTTCATTCAGCTGTGTCTCCTGCAGCACACTCCTACATCAAGTCTGAGGGGATATATGAGTATATGATTTAAATATATTTTATAATTATATAATTATAATGTGAGGGGAGGTCCCGTTCCTCTGTATGTTTTATAATTAAGCTTGTAGATCATATTGTTTTAAGCAAGATTTCGTTGCCTCCTGAAGCTCTTTGAATAATCTTTGTGTTTGAGAGATGTCACGCTGACCTCCGCTTGACAGCTGGGCTGAATTAGCTCATGCACCCGGAGAGCACACATTTATACAGATACATAATTTCATAAGCTGTGATTTGAATACTTGTTGGAAAATTGCTGACACCTAACTGATTTATTTTGACCCAGAAAAAAAAAGTGAGTGCCCACGAAGTTGTTAATCACGGCCAAAATCTATTTATATGTATTTATAAGAACGCCTGCAGAGCAGACTGCAGTGCTGAGACTGTGCCAGCAGGTGGCAGAGCACAGAGCCGCCGTTATGAATGAATGCGCTCTGACTGCATGGCTTCAGGCAGCATGACCACTGAAAAATAGACTGACTTCTCCCTCCTCAGAGCACTGCCGGCATCATGGCGCTTCATTACTCTGCTCCCAGTACCGGGGACGCGCGCACGCACGCGCGCTCACACAACATGGCACACGCAGGATCAGAGCTTCTGCGCTTTTTATTTTTAATAGAAAAAAGGTATTTAAAATAATACAACAGTAAGTATCCAGTAAAGATGACAACAGCAACAAAACAAATGAAAGAAAAAAAAAAGTGATTAGGTCTGTGTCTCCACGGCAACCATGCATCCTCCCCTCAAGCTCAGCCCAGTTTGCTGCTTCAGTGCCAGCGTGTGTGTGCTTGTGTGTGTGTGTGTGTGTGTGTGAACACTGAGCCAAAGCAGAAATACGGAGCTACATGGAACACCTCTGACTGATGCACATGACAGTCTGCTGGTGAAATGAGGAGGACACATTAACGTGTTTGAGTGACTCACATCGATATGCAGAAGTGTGCTGGAATGAGTGTGCGCTACCATATATACAAGAATAGACCGCACGTGCACGTTAGCACGGCTCTGCCAGGTTCTGGTAAAAGGCGGAGGACGGATTGGGTTGAGACACAGATGCAGTGAATTATGCAGCTTTACTCTGATTGCTGTGGTGGTGAGGGCGATAATGGCTTTGATGAGGATACACTACGATAGAAGCCAAGAATAAAATAAACTGAAGAAAAGAACATCATGGAAGGGAAGGGCGTGAGTGAATGATCGACTGGAACAAAATAATTTTTTTTTAAAAACAACACAGGGTCCTTGACTTCAAGGCAGGAGGAGTTGAGTTTCAAATCACCAGCTCGCTCCGTATTCTCTCTTATTAAAATATCCCCCAAAATATTGCCCCCTTCTCTGCCTTCCCTCTTCCTCCCTCACCCGTTCTCTCAGGCTGTCGCAGCCCAGGCCAGCCTGACTGCAGCCAGGCAGGCCAAAGAGTTCAGTGTGGATCCTGGTAGTCTCAGATAACTTCTTCCCTGCGCTTTCTTCTCCACTTGAGCATCGAAGCACCCAACACGATGTTCCCCCTTCCTGGGCCTCCATATTTGGGAAGTTCTTTTGTCCAATTGCAGGGGCTACAGACAGACAGACAGGAGGACAGATGGAGGCCTGCGAAGCCCGCCTTTATCCAGCTGGAGGAAATGACCGTGCTGAACCGACAGAGGCGAGTCCTTCACCGAGTTCACGCGATGTGTGCACATCCGTTACCGCGTCGTCCTCCATCCCTCCCTCCCTCCTTTCATCTGCCTGTCCCTTCATCACTCGCCACCTCCATCTGTCCACCCGGGGCCTGAAGGGGTGAGGCGCTAAGTAAGGAGGGCTGTATAGTCTCTGAAGAAAGTTTTCTTTATGCCATTCTCTCTCTGTCTCTGTCTCAAGCATCCCCCACTCTTTCACTTGTATTTAAAGTATTATCTTTGCCACATGTTCAACAACTCACAAAATCATACCAACATAAAGTGTCCTGTCAACACCCCATTGGTTAAACACTGATTTAGCGCTCTCTCTCTCAGGCACACACGCACACACACGCACACACGGTGAGGCTCTCTGTGGGGGTGACTCCTGGGGGCCTCTGTGCTATGTCCCATCTTCTTCCTCCTCCTCCTCCGAACAGTAGTCTCGACCCTGCAAACAAAGGCATGACTATGAGAAGAGATGACACATTTTTATGCTCTCCGTTAAATGAGTCTGCACGCTGCTACCTCCTCCACCGCACACCTGTTACACCACCCTCGTTTACACAGACCGCCATCAGTCTGCAGGCACCCGATAAAGTGCTCAAAGTTGGGCTAAACTAGCTGCTGTCCTTTCCTCTGCAGAGCTTCTCCAACCCTCTTCAAAGAAGCCCTGAAATGACCGGCGGCCTCAGAAGGATGCAGAGTGTAGAACTGTAATATTTCCACTCTGTATTACTTTATAGTAATGATGCTTTTCAAATTAAAAGACCTTTACTTCGACATGTGACAGATATGTTTGTTGTTCTTTTTCAGATTGCACTCATGATGTTTTGATTAAAACACCAGACAGTAATTAAAGCTCCATGATTGGGCTTTATGTTTGGGTCACATTAACATATTATGACCCAATAGCATTTATACAAAAAAAAAAAAAAACCAGCAGCCTAGTACAAATCCATCATGTAACCCTATCCATCAGACTCTGCAGCTGTTATCATTATCATTCATCTGAAGATGTGTTTTTTCCTCCAGCGTTCGCCATCATTTCTCATCTGTGTGGCTCTCTGCTGACATCAAATGAGTCAAAGAGCTGATTTATAGCATCCCATTACAGCTGTGCCATGGCTAAAGCATGGCTTTAACTACATACTGCAGTGACCCAGACATAATAGCTGTGACTGTTTGGAGGCAACGTCCAGTGTAAACACAGTACATCAGTCTTATTTTAGGTCCCTGTCATGCAGGGCTAGGGACTGGTTGCAGAGCGGTTGCTGGCAGTTGCACCGCAGAGTTCAAAGTTGCACCCTGGGATGCAACTTTTACTTGCAACTTCTGGAATCAACTCCAGATGTTTGAAAAATATTGAATATACCAACATTTTACTCTCCTCACCCTGTGGCTACATTTCCTCACCCACGTTTCAAGGCCAAGGTGAAAATGTAGATCCGTCATAGCAAAGCTGAATCGAGCATTACTCATTTCTCTTTGGGTGCTTCTGACTGTTTCTGAGCTTGCAGCGTAATTCAAGAGGCAGACTAAGAGAAGCGAGCGCACATCACCGTGGCGATCAACTGTTCTTCCCTCCCTTGATGTTTAATGGTTTAGGATCCAGTGGTTACTTTAAGTGTCCTGCCCCTCCTTCACTGCAACCCTCCCCAACAAACTTCCACCCCCCAACCACCACCACCACCACCATCATCATCATCCCACCCTCTCACCTTCTCAATCTTCTCATCCAGCATCCTGAAAAATTCCTGCTGGCTTTCTGACGTGTGAATGCTGAGAGACACAGACACAAATGGGAACGTTAGAGAGGGGGGGAGAGGAAGTTGGAGGATGGAGATGAGGAGGAGAAGGGAGGCAACAAATACATCATGAGAATTTTCCATTACAACAACCCCCCCCCTACACACACAGCACAAACACACGTACACACAGTCACAGATGCGCACCCCTCACCGCAGTGTGAGAAACTGTTCTGTTTGATTTTAAAAGATCATTTAATAAAGAATTAATGCAGCAAAAGACTAAAGACTGCAGCCGGCAGCAGCCGTGATGTACGCACGCAGAGGCTCATCAACATGCACGCAGCGGGGGCCGGCCACGAGGCAGGATTACAAAAACCAGACACAAAATATCGCTCGCTTCACGTCATAACATTAACATACTGAGGTGACAACTTAATGGAAGCAGCCGCTTATGAAAGCATCAGTTCGGCCAGATTCAGACGCGCTTCAATGATCATTTCTGTTTGTTTTCATTAGAATAAAAAGGTTCCGGCATGAATTGGAGTAAAATAACCTTCAGCCAGATAGCGTTGGTTATTTTTCCTACATAAGATTATTTCACATTAGCTTAACTCGATATTTTCCAGGTCCCCTTTCTACTGACTGCGTGGCTCTGAGAGGGGGCCCGCACCACAACTTGAGAAACTGTTCATTTTGAACATTGAAAACAGCTGAGTGAGGTCTGAGGTTTATCCCAAGCTACTGCGACAGCGTTTCTTCTACGGCACGTGGCTGTTTGGATTTTTTTTTTTTTAAATCAGCGTGGAAACAGAAAGAGAAACTGTGGTTTCCTCTGTCGCAAAACAAAACAATTTTAGATTACGTAATGTGAGCAAACCGTACCTTTGGCAATATTTGTCATTCAAACTACCATAGTTGCCCGTAAAGTACAGATGTTAGTATTTATTCCCACTGCATATTTACGAGATTAAACCCGCTACTGATGACTTACTTGGATTTGATGTTTGGTGCAGGAACCTCTTTCTGCTGTTTGCCCTTGTGCTGGACATTACTCTTCTCCTGAAAACGCACACACACGCACACCATTAGTTTTCATTATCAGCTGATTAATAAGTTTCAAACAAACGAGTCGCTTCGACAAACAGCTGCATCACTGGAAGCAAACGTCGCATCAAACCTGGATTATCAAATTACATCCTCACCCAGATGGCACTGCCTGACAGTCATGGGACACGGGAAAGAGGTATAATGTATGTATGTCTAATAAAACTGATTATTGGCTCTGATGAAGGTTGATCACCATGGATGAGTTTCCTGCTGTGTTTCCAGTGATTCTGGCCAACCAAAGGTAACTGCAACATGCATTTTCCACCTCTGAGTTTCTTCTGAGTGGCGATTTCTTTGTGAGAGCAAGCAGCTACAATAATGACACGGATACTGGTCAGACCACAAACGGCGGATGGACCAGAGGCTTACCTGGGTATGTAAAAAGGCAGCTTGGGTCTTACAACAACTCATTTAAACAACAACCTAGACCTGACAACACTCCAGCACCGGTTTCCAAACACGTCAACAGCCATTTAAAGAGTTTCTGCAGTTTGTATCAGGGCAGAAAATGACACGTCTCCATGTGTGAGTGTTGGTTAAATAAAAACAATATTAAGTCAACACCTGTCTTGAAAAAGGTAACAGTTTGTCGTTTGTCTTTGCATATAGTCATTAGTGAGTATTAATCTCTTTGTCCTTTCTTCATCCACTCACGCTGAACCGGTCACGGCAGATGGCCGCCCCTCCCTGAGCCTTTTGGAGGTTTCTTCCTGCTAAAAGGGAGTTTTTCCTTTCCAATGTTGCCAAAGCGCTTGCTCATTGGGGGCCGTCTGATCATTGGAGTTTCTCTGTATTATCGTAGGCTCTTTACATTCTGATATAAAGCGTCTTGAGCTGACTGTTGTTGTGATTTGGTGCTGTAGAAATAAAACGGAGTTGAACTGTGCTTAACTGTTGTGTCTGTAGTGAAAATCTGCATGTGAGAATGGATGACTCATGACTGCAGACCAAATCTACCTGCAGGAACAAATAAAATAACCTGAACCTGAATATGAAGGCAGACCGAATTTACAGAAAATTTACAGGTCGCTCATTCTTTTCAGTCAATTAATGATCTGGAGAGGATGAAAACCTGCTTTTGCAAGTTTCACCTTTTGAGGATTAACGCATCTGAACATTATTATGTAATAGTGAAGCTGTTCTGCAAAGCTCTGAAGCAGAATGACTTTCCCAGTCACGATATAGTACATCTTTGCACCACCGAAGACCTAAAAGTTTTGCAGGAGGGAGTGAAACCAACCGAGCGATCAGCCCACACATTCCACACACGCCTCATGTTGTTTCTACCTGCATGTGAGGCAACTTGTGTGTTTTTTTGCACTAAGAGAATAGGTGTGTACGTGCAGGCTGGTCAGGCTGCCTTTGGACACAAACAGCAGCCTGTTCGCTTCATCTGATGGACTGTCAGGAAAAGGTCTGCGAGTCTGTGAGCGGATGACAGGCTGTCAGCGGATGGTGTGTGTGTGTTTGTGTGTCTCACCAGGTTCTCCTGGTTGCGTGCATTCACTCGGTTTTCATCCCCTCTCATGTACTTCACCTCCTCCACTCCCTTCTTGTATTCGTCTGGAAAGAGAGAGAATAAGGGATGATTAAAGGAGGGAGGAAAGAACAATAAGTTGCATTTATCAGAAGAAACAGAGACCGAATTCCTTTCAGAAATAGTTTAAGCACGGCTCGTCAGCCTTACTGTTACCTCGCTGCAACAACAACGTGGCCAGCGACTATTCCATTGATTGTTCTTATAATTGGTTCAAGGTAATCTGATAACTATGATCTGATGCGGTGTACTGAAAAGTGGAGATGACAGCTGAGGGATAAGCAGGAGGACACAAGTTTCCATTTTAGCTACAGTAATTCATCTGATGAGTGAAAAGCAACGACGGGCAGACACGGAGAGAGACTAAGTGAGTAGTGGGGTATGTGAAATATGAGGAGACGAAAGGAGGGAAAGAAAAAGAGGCGATAAGGAGGCGTAAGCTGCAGGGGATTAAAGATCAGTTAAACAGCTTCTGGGCTTCATGGATAGCTTAGATGGTTAAGACAGTTAAGACAAAGTCACAGGCACCAAGAGTGTTGCCCGTCGCCAAACAGCGCAACCATCTGCACGGTTCAAACGGCGCGCCCACATCGTCCGGCCTCAATCAAGCCCACAGCTCAGAATCAGTCTATAAATCATCCAAAGTTATTTTCCTGATATCGTCCGCTTGGCCCAAGAACAGCTGAGACATCACGATGCACACAGTCAATCCACACAAGTGCAAACTGTGCAACTTGTTGCACAAGAAACAGAAATGAGCCAGCATGTTACATTTACCATGACTAACCAACGACGGCCGATACTCATTATGGATCTTATCATTAAGTCCATAAATAAATATCAGTCCTTTATTATGTTCAGCTGGGGTGGTTCTGTTTCTGGTAGTCATTGTGTGCGTCAACACGATCGCTTGAAGAGTTTTAAATGCATTGTGATCAAACTTTGTGAGGCGTGTAGAGCGGGGTCATGTTAGCAATCCATTCAAACCTCATTCAAGGTCAACTTCATGATTTTGTCATGAAAACTGACAAAAAGCCTTAGAACGTGTGCATATTGTCAACATATGAAAAGTAAGATTTAAAATATGTCAGACTTGACCTCCTTTAAGGTGAACGCACTGATCTGAAGGTCAGTGTGATAATAATGCTGTTACTTAAAACTACGTTTGCATTGACAACAAATAGGCTTACTGGGAATGACACACAGGGATCGCGTTACTGTTATGTGTATAACAAAAGTCATAATAAAGTAACAGATAAGAACCATTTAAAAACATGTACAGTATTCCTGAACAAAGTAAACATGATTAAAATCTTTTCCCACTTGGTTTATTACTAAATGTGTAAACAATGCAGTGAATGTTACACGTGCATTATATGCACATGAACATATTGAAGATGCTCCATCGTTCCCTTAAAAGTACACAGTGCCCAGAGAGCGAGCTGCCTGGGCGGATGTTTGTGCTCTCCGGCTGCTTCTTGTTGTACTTTAAATCACATTAATGAGCCTTTAAAGACCAAAGTGAACACGCTGTACAGTTCCAGTATGACGAGGCCTACTGCCGGCCATGTTTTTTTTTCATGTTTATTAATGATCAGTGATGTTGGGACGTATTGAACTGGTTTTAGTACCTAGACATGAAATGATATGTACGGCACATTTGCGTTACTCTTAGTCGGAGCCCCGCCTAACCTTGAGCAACAATACAAGCTCTGCTGACCGCCTCGTAGTTCCATATTTAACTGATAAAGCAGCTGAGACGGCGATAAGTACCAGTGGCTTTATCTCTTACACACTTTGTATTTTGCCCCCGCGCTCTCTCTGCAGTGTGTCTGTCGGCGTGACGTCCGTCTATGCCCCCGTGTACCCGGCTGAAGGGTTTCGCCCTGCCTCTGCCCGCACCTAATGTGTGCTTAAGGGCACGATCACCTGTGTTTTTACATCGCGCACATGTCTTTAGAGCCAAGTGTCGGCGTGCAGCTGAATGGCACTTATTTGAAATACTTAGCGAGAGAAACAAAGAGAGAACGCTGGCAGATATTAAGAGAAAGAGACGAGAGAAACAAATGCCAGCTCCTTTTCTTCTGTTTGTCTCAGGAATGTAAACGAGTCAGAGCAAAGCAGCTCCTGTCTGAACATGCCGACACATACTCACACACAGCGCTGTAACACAGCACAGGCTCACCGAGCTCGGATCTGCTCTGTAAACACAAGTGCATACGGTGCTACTGTAGGAAACCGTTTCCTCTGCTCTCCTGATGGCAGAGGGCAACAGCATCAACTTCAAGCTGTATAATCTGGGGTTTTTTTAGGGCAGATACGAACGAACGGAGGAAGTAAAATTAGCTGCAGCTGCTGGATTTGCACTAAATCAGCCTAAAGTGGAATTTTCAAGCAAGCATTGAGGAGAATGTGGCGTTATAATTTGGGTGAGCTGCAGCCTGACAGGTTAAAGTGTCTGAACGTTCTGCTTCTGTCACAGGATAGTAGCTTAACGTGACGATAAACGGCAGACAGATCAAAGTGACCCAGCTTGCACCAATCAAGAGCCATCACATCACAGACTTTGCTTCAATTTAGATAGGAGCATAAAAAGTGGTCACGCTGCATGAGTTGTATGTGAAGTGTGTGTGTGCGTGGCACGCTGTGTCACAAGAGATGACATGGGTGTTTCGTCACATCAGTGCGGGGCTCGCTTTGGGTGAGAGGGAGGGAACCCGTCGGAGAGAGGAAAGATGAAAGGGAAGAACTATTTTGAGAAGCCGCGATTTTGTGATGTGGACGCCGTTCACGTCTCTGATTACAGTGCGGCGCTCTGCGCTGACCTTAAGGTACCAGCAATCCGACACAGTCTGTGTGTGCGCGCGCGCATGTTTCATTGCAGATATAAATGGAAACATCTTTGAATCAGCACGTTTGTCATTTCATGCAAGTGCAGTGTTTGTTTGGGTATGAGTCATTTAAATCGCCTTATTTAGCTGTGTGTGTGTGTGTGTGTGTGTGTGTGTGTTCGTTCTTATAGCTCTCGCTGGCCTGCCTGTCCTGTGGCTATGTCACTCTGTCCTTCCTGCTGTGTGTCCTCCCTCTCAGCCAGCCTGGCTACAAGCCATCGCTGGTCTGGCCGTGACATTCACACCTGAATGTGAACCCTCATCTCTAACAGACGCACACACACCAACCATCGCTCCAATCAAATGACAATCAGCTTTGGAAGGAGAAAACTGTTTATGATATTTTGAATAGAAATCTTGCCTGTAGGGATAAAATGATGAAAGAAAAGGAAGAGAACGATCTCAAACTGTTTATTACTGCAAGGCCCGTTTAACATTTCGACTGGAGTCAGTGACCTATCGGAGCAAGGTTATACAGTTAACTACAACTAAACTAAAGCACCGGCTGTGGGAACAGATTAAATACACCTTACTAACACTTCAGAACTGTCCTAATTCTTTATGGCACAGATTCAGCACGCTGCTGGAAACATTCCTCACAGATTTGGCTTCACACAGACAATGATGGCATCACACAGCTGCTGCATCCATGACGTCCACCGCATCCCAAAGCAGCTCTATTGGATCAGATCACAGGGAACTCATCGTCACGAACAAGGAACCAGTTTGAGATGATCTGAGCCATCGGAAGATGTGTACGCTGTGGACTGGCTCTTACATATGTATGTATATGTGTGCATGAGGGTGGGAATGTACGCTCGTGTCAGGTCGAGTCCGCTCTGGCGGGGCTGGCTGCCGGCAGAGCCCGCAGGCACGTCACTGCAGCCCCCTGTGGCTTCCGCGCCGCTGGAAAGCAGATCAACAAGTGACCCAGCTAAAAAAAAAAAATTGTCTTCTCTCACTGTCGCTGTTCCTGTTTTTCTTTCCCTCCCTTTCTTTCTCTCTCCTCTGCACACCTGGTTTGTAATGAGTGGCTATTTGAGTCATTGTTTCCTACCTTTCAGCTCAAAAAAGCCAAATCAACCGCATCGTGTCGTCTCTGTGACGGCCACATGGAAAAATCCAAGTAGAACAACAGTTTCTGTTCTACTTAGTTTAAGTGACATTCACAGTCACTTAAACTACCTTCCCCATCCTGGCGATCAGTTTGAACTTCAGGTCATCTTGAAAATGTCTACATGCCTCAGTGCACTGAGTTCCTGCCATGTGATTGCCTAATTAGATGGTCGTATTAGATTAGACCGAGAGGTCACAACTGACTCAGAGCCCATACATGTTTATCAAAATGCCAAAAAGATACTCTGGTATCTCATATCTGAGTAATACTCCCCCACATTATCACTGAAATAGCAAACTGATAACACGACTAATAAAAGCTATGGACTCATGATTAATCAGTAAAGTGCAAACAGAGATAGAGGAGACACACCGGGTGCCCGTATGCGTTTCCAGAGACTGACACAGCTGCTCACAAATGAAATGCATCAGTCAGTCACTGTCACTAAAACTCTTCCAGGTGAAAGAAACCTGAGGAAAGTCTCATCTGTGTGAAAACAGTCAAACTTCACGTAGAAGAAATAAAAACATTGAGTGGAATTTGCAGTGTTGGGACAGCTTCTCAGAAATATCCAACACTGAGACAGATCATGCTTTTGTTTGATGAAGGCTCTCGTCCGATCTATCGTAACGACAAAGTTACAAGCAGAGAAGATTAGCGCAGGCTCTCTGCTCATCTGCGAGCTGAGCTGATGGATTCAATAAGTAAACTTTACTGCACTAACACAACTTTCGGAGAACTCTTACATACCGACGAGTCCTCCTGTATGTGCGAAGAGCTCAAACACGTCTTGTGTGCATTAGAGCCTCTCAGTGACATCTGAAGATGGATGACGGCAAATTTCCTTAATTTTAGCAGAAACAAAGACAGAGGTCATGCTTTTTAAATCCAGCGGCTCCAGCTGTATCCCTGCATTTGACTTTTCCTCCTTGGCCTTGCATGAAAAATACAGCGTCACTAATTTAGGTGTGAAAATGGACCCCAGCCTAAAACCACCACAGCTTTGACACGTGAATCAAACCCCCCGTCTTTCAGTTGAGGCGGCCATAAAAATGAAGCCCAGTCTGTGTAGATGCCACCTAGAGGCACTGGTCCATGCATTTATCACCCCTCGTCTGGATTATTGTAACCCTCTGTTGCCTGGAATTAGCCCGGCCTCCTCTCGCATCGACAGCAGGTACAAAAACGCTGCTGCACGACTTTTTAACTGGTACAAGCAAACAACGCGTTTCGGCTTGTGGCCTTCATCATGACCCTGATGAAGGCCACAAGCCAAAACGTGTTAGTCACCTAATGAAGCTTCACGTCATCAGATCTTTGTCTTCTCCATGCACCTTTGAAGTTGGTGAAGTTGTGCCAGAAAAGTCCAGTACTTCAAATCCGCCATTTATAAATGAACTTGTAGCTGATTCATTGTTTTATTCTTGCTCTCTCTTTTTTTTGTACAGCACTTATGTTGTTTTTTTAAGTGCTTTGGAAATAAATGATGATAATAAAGTGCATGGGAACAGATACACACACACACACACACACACACACACTAACTTCCAGCTCCATATTTTTGTTGTTGGAAAAGTAGCTTCCTGTGATTTTTTGTTTAAAATGATCTTTATTTATCTTACCCTGGACCACAGGACATACTTTATACCAACCTGCTTTCTGATTGGCTGCTCTTCACAGACGATTTTAGCAACAAGTGGTTGCCACGTTGGTATGACCATCCACCATTTTAACAGCAGAAAATGAGGAAAGCAACAACAGGTTAAAGTGTGTCAGCGCAGTGCTGCACTGTATCTGAGCTGTCTGTGCATGACTCTGAGTTAGTTTCATTTTTAGTTCAACTTCTCTAATCAGCTGTGGATCTTGTGGCTTCTAAAGGTTTTTAAACTTCAATGAATCAGGTTTGTTTTGTTTTGTTTTTTTGCCTCCCTTCTGAATGCAGCCACGCGTGGAGCATGCCCAGTACAGTGACGGAGGCGACGTTGTATGATTCAGCAGAACCACAGACAGGTCTACTGTCAGCAGACCGGATGAAAAAAAACAAATAATATCAGAAAAACAAGAAAAGGTGAAAAAAGTGTGAATATGACAAGGTTAAACACACAATGCAGTCTGAAAGGAGCATCGCAGCCACAGACAGATCAGCAGAGCGTAGAGCAGTGTAGTTTTAAAAGCTCTGTATGGATGAACTTTGGTCATCAACACTACAAAGAGCTGGTTTAAAGGAAGGAGTGTCACTGAGAGTCGGGAGAATCTGAGGGATGATGTTCGTCTTTAGATGTGCGTAAGAGTTTTTTTTTTTTTTTTTAAACTCTAAGCTGCAGCCCCAGGGGGTGTTCAACAGTGTGAGAGCAGGTGCAGAACAAGTATAAACCAACAATTGAAATGTCAGCTTAGCACACATGTAAATGTGATAGAAAGGTCAACAAGTACAAACATAGGCGCCTTGTTTTAGGATCAGATATTAGAGCTGATAGAGAGGATAAAATTAGAAGAAATCCATTTTTCTACTAACACGCGTCAGGGAAACAACTTCCACTTCCTCTTCCTCTCTGCACGCCGAGGTCTGAGGCATCGTCCAGGTCACAGCCTGTTTTGGAGCAGGTTGTGTCTGCAGCAGAAGTTAACATTGCGATGTATACCAGCAAGAAGTGAATTGCCTTAACAATACTGAAAACTTGCATTTAATCCTGAAGTGACCTCTTCTTCCCCTTCATTCCCATAACTGGTCATTACCGCAGACCATCTGCCCCATCTGTCACAGCGACCCTGTGCATGTCCTCCTTCACTACATCCATGAATTTTCTGTCTTCCTCTTTTCCTCCTATTTGAGGGTTCCATCTTCATCATCCTCTCTGCCTCCTCTACACATGTGCAAATCATGCAGAGGAGGCCTGCCTGACTCTCAGCCGTCCCTCTGATGGACTCATTTCTGATCCTGTGAACGCTGCTCACGCCCAGTGAACACCTGAACATCTTCAGCTCTGCGTCCTGTCTCTTTGTTAGTGCCTCCGTCTCCAAACCATACATCCCAGCAGGTATCGCTGCCTCCTTGTAAACCTTCCCTGTCACTCCTGCTTTGTTGCACAGACCTCTGTGCAGCAGGGCTGTTTGTGAAAAAGCACTACAGCAGCAATGATGAGGGATGTGCAAGTGCTTTTCTCACCTTCTGGTTCCACGTCTATTTTTCCATCCCAGGGATTGAACGGGTGACCTTCAGGTCTGTGCGCCGCCCCGGAGAGAGGTCGTTTTCAGCACGCAACGTACACAGAAACTGGATCATTTGTGACTTTGGGTTGTCACTTGTGTTTTGTGTTCCTCGCGGCTGACCAGGGAGCCGACGGCACAATCGGTTAATTCAAGAATGCAGCTGGTCTGTTTTTTTCCCCTCATCTGGGTGTGCGATAATATTTCCAAGGTCTGATTCTCACTCAGCAGTCCAAGAAAGAAAGCCCCAAGTTGCTTTGAACAATAAGTTCTGAGCGATGATGTTTTACTCGCAGGAAGGGACTGTAGTGTTCTCTGCTTGTGGCACAGAAGGACAGTAACGTGTTGAGTCAACACTGAAATCTGCACGCTGCCTTTGTTTTTCTATAAATGTTGAGCTGCCACATATACAATCAGGCATACATGCTATCTCCGCTCTAATCTCCTCTGACTGTAATTATTACAGACATCAGCAGCACGATGTTGTGGAGAGTGTTGCTATTTTCCCTCGTCGTCCCCTCAGCGTTTGTGTAATGGAGCTGAGCCTTTTCCGGTTATTGTGCGAGAGCGACTGAGAGAGGGTTGGGGAGGGGAGGGCAGGGCATTTTGTGGGGGGGGGGTTTTGTGGGGGGGGGGTTAGGGTTAGTGGCCGGAGTCTGAATATCTGGGACACACAAATACACACTCGCGCACACAGAACGCACAAGGACAGACTGATTGCCAGACAATCTGTTGGAGGGAGATCTGCGTGAGCATGAATAGGGCTTACTGTCTAACCGAGCACACGGATATGAAAACATCAGCACATACATGGATGCAAACACACCAACGCGCAGCCCGCTGAGGTTACACTTATGTGCGTAGGCTGACCAGGACCGGCCAATGTTTTCCGCCTCAGTCATGAGAAGTAAACCGGATGCTGCGAGCCAGTTTGGCAGGGGTTGTAAAGGGCGGCGAGTAGAGTGGGAAAGAATGGCTGCACAGTGTGTGATGACGACAGCGACAGCAGAAAGATGTGCACCCGAAACGGGTGAAGATAAGGAAGAGGGGCGTTAAGCAGGGAGATGCTTTTGGGGGTTTGAGGCCTGGGATAACTCTAATCCGCACAATCCAGGTCACTTCCATCTCTACCATCACACACATACATTGGGTATTCGTATCTTGTGGGGGCATCCAATTTACATAATGTTTTCCCTAGCCCCTTACCCGAAACCTAACCATAACCAATTGTAACCCTGACACTAAAACCACATTCTGAGTTTCAAAAATGCCTTCAAACCCGTGGGGAGCAGGATTTTGGTCCCCACAAGGGTTGATGGTCCCAAAAAGTATAGTAAACCTCCAACTTTTGGTCCCCACAAAGATATGAATACATGCTCAGACACACACACACACACACACACACACACACACACACACACACACACACACACACACACACACACACACACACACACACACACACACAAACACACAGGTATGAATGCCAGAATTGGAT
>VURO01019715.1:7603-25650 GCA_015108175.1 Pelvicachromis taeniatus
CTGTTTGTGTCTGTATGTGTGTGTGCGCGTGTGCCTATAGCCCACACAGATGGAAATGTAACACTTAGTAATGAGTCCCAGCATGCAGTCTGTGTGGGTCCTTGCTGACAGGTAAAAGCAAAGGTGATGGATAATGTGCTGTAGCGTGGAGGGGATCGACGTAGGCGGAGGAGATGGCGTATTAAGAGACCGTCGGTAAACGCGTTAACTCCACTGAGACGGGAAGAGAAGCGGGGGTGCTGAATGAGCAGAAGCTAACAATTGTGAACAAGAGATCAACAGTGATCTAGAGGAAAATAATGAATTAAGCCTAGTGGGTGACCATCTGAACAAAGCCTCTCGTTGTGTGAATTTTACATACTCAAACATGGGGCTCTCCTACTGAGAGCACAAACAGAGTCAAGAGTAGTGACTAAAGGGCCAGTTTGGTTCTCTCTGCAACCAACACAAACTATACAGCACAAAATTAGCTGAAATTATGAGTAATGATGAAATGTTAGGAAATAACAGTGATTAAACGCCATATAACCCCTAAACATATTTAGACTCAGATCAGAAATTATTTATTGAAGCTAAAGCATAACCACTGTAAAGGGAGACTGTAATCTCTGTGTGTAATTATGGATGAGGCTTGACACACATACTGTCCGCAGCAACTTTATGAGAAGATTCAATACATCCCTGAAGCCATCTCAAGGCATTAAGACTCTCATTTAAGGAGTGCCAGAGCACAACATTATTACCCACAGCATGCTACTCTGATTACTAAAAACGAAATTACCTTCAAATAACAGCATGAGGCTACAAAAGAGTTTGACACTGAAACGCTATTCGCTACATGCTGCCACTTCCTGCACATATGTGAAGCTGCGTGGGCTGTTCACCTACAGAGCCTACGCACCTGAGACAGCATGGCATTTCAGATCAATTGCCATGGGCTGTGTGTGCCACAGATGTGTGTGATCTCACGTCTCTCAGGTGGCTTATTATCGTACAAACCTAAAATTTGCGTGTAACAGCTCACCTGAAGGATGTCTAGAAGAACAGAAAGTATTATTTATAGTCAGATCCTGAACCAGGCACGTGTCAATGAAGCTGTTGTTATTATGACATGAGCAATGACTGATAAAAGTCATACGGAAAATGGTTGGTGCTCAGCATTCAGTGATGGCTCAGTGTAGCTCCAGTGAGCTACAGAAAACTTCCAAATCTTTGACGCCAGGATCACCACATTTATCTGCATACCCATACCAATTATGCAGTTTGTATTCATAACATCCCCCTTTGTCATTCTAAATCAATAAATGTGAACTAAATTCTAAATAACGCTCATAGCTGAAACAATCATAGCTACATCCAGCACAATATTTGCCTTGAAATTAAATTTGACAAAATTTTCCTGCCTACCTTAGTCAATCACATTTACATAATTCATCCTCATTAAATACCGTATATCTTCCAATAGTAGGCCCGGCATTTATTCAAGAAATTATTTGGCTGGCCCGGCGATTAAAAGAGACCGGCGGTTGTTGGAGAACGGCTCTTATTCCCTTCTCAGGTGGAATTGTCACGGAAGTGAGAGGAGAGAGTCTAAAACTTCACCTCGGTTTTTAGACTGAGGTGAAAAGACGGTGCGTTTACTTACAGTGCTCCAAAACGTATTCCAACAGTTCACAAATAATGCAGTTCCCAATTGTGCTCCTCCTCTGCTCCCAGTGTCTCCTTGTCTGTGGTAGCCCAGTGCACGAGTGGTGCTCCCCGAAACTTCTCTCCGCCCGACTTTTTTTAAATTACAGTTACTAAGTAAAAGACCAGAAAATCACAGTTAGCAGGTTCGCTAGCTGACAGTTCCAGTTCAGTGTAATAATCCCACTTTGACGGTCACCGCGCATCCAGCTTAAATGCTGCTGGTCATAGATGACTGCTGATTAGAAACAGCTGGCTGAGTGATGAGAGGCGGGAGGACCGACAACAGCGCAAAGGGACTTCCGGGTCGAAGGTCACCCGGCTACTATTGGAGATGGCGTCTATTTGTTGTGGCATGTTTTCAAACAGGCGTTTATTAGAAACGGGTGTCAATTAGAGACAGGCCACTATTAGAAGATATAAGGTACTTAATTTCAGAAAGGGAAACTGTGACAATTCTACACTTTTTTTTTCTGCAGAAAGAATAACTCTGTCCGAACCTTTCATTCATCAGACTGACGTTGCACCTCTTCTTAAATCCCTATAGTAGTAGTGCATTGACTGGCCCTAGAGCTTTATTTATTAATGTTTTATTCAATCAAACCCTACCTCAAAGCCCCAAGGTTGTAATCATGTCACTGTGAAAATAGTCTGCATATGGGGAAAAGTTGACAAGTTCTAAGAGCCTCAAGGTCTTGCTTTAACAGCAGCATCACAAGGGAAAAGCTGCAGACAAACAGGCCTCTTTAGTGACTGTTGGCATCTCTGGTCCTGCCATCATGTACATAAATAGGAAAAAAGTAATGAGTCATGTTGATTAGACTGAGATAAAAACAGAGAAGAGGAAATAATGACAACGTGCTTAAGTAAAAGGACCCCCCCCCCAAAACGGAAGACATTATTTTCAAACACCTTAAACCAAGCCCAAAGGATAATCTTCACCTAAAGAAAGTGCATACCTTGCTATCAGCTCAGGCTTCGGGTGGTAATATACATGGGAATTCAGAGGCATAATATACAGCAATCATAGCAATAAATATTGAACATGTCACAAATTTTCCAAGTAGAAATATTTCTGACCGACCCATCCAATCCACACATACAATGAGATCAATTGATAATGTCGATAAATCAAGTTATGTGGAAAAAATGAGAAATGGCAGTGATTGAAAACGCTTACTGAAATGTATTTGATACTTTGTACAAAAGTATTACATAATTTTGTTAATACAGCTTCAAGACTGTTGTGCGTGTTGATTCCAGGTCTTTCTGTAGCGCTCCACAAGTGGTCCTTGGCTCTTGGACACACTATATGTGTGAAATTTGGTGGAAAAGGGTTACGTTTTTTGGGGAAATTATGTTCTTTCCACTTTTTGATAATGGTCCCAACAGTGTTCACTAGAACCTTCAGTAAACTTGCACTAAGAAGCAGAATTGCTTTCTAATTACTGATCAATTTCAGCCGGTGTAATGATTTTCCATGCCTTTTTGCACCTCCCTTCCTTCATGTGTTCAATACAACTCCATTGAACCTCAAACACCATTACTAACTAGTAACCAGCGTGAACAGGTCAACCACAATTATGGTTTTAAACATAAATGTGTCACACTCTGCTGGACGTTATCCTCCTAAAATGTGATCCTAAAAAGGTTTTCAGTTAGCTTTACATTTCCTGGCTGTCAAGGCCTCACCACATGACTCATATAATATTATCACTTATCACTCAGGGAGTCTTTATGAACCCAACTAAATTTGTTGAGTGCCCACTCATTTAATTCATTAACTTATTCATTTGTTGCTCTCTCTTCAGCATTATGGGAATTTTGTGACCTGACTGATGTCTAAGAAACGTACTGACATATATAGATATGAAAATAAATATGACATAAATACACCAACTTTGTACTAAAGCTGAGAATACTAAGGTGTATGTATATTAAACCACCTAATGTGACATTATATAAACATTCAAATGGTGGACTATGAAACTTGAAAATGGGGGGGAAAGGGGGAGACAAGAGAACTGTCATATCTACCTATCACATGAGATCAGGCTACAAATTCGAGTTCTGCTTGTCTCCTCAAAACAGAAAATGGGCCACTTCCTGTTCAACACAGCCACTGCATGGCACTCTATGACAGTGGATCACAATACATTATATAGGACATGACAACACAGCTTCAAAGGGAATTATTTAGAACTCAGGGTTTGCAACAGATAATTTCCTGTTGCACACTGTATATTCAAATACGATTGTTACGTGCGGATTGTGTTCATAATGCTGAGTTTCTATTGTATTTTGAGTTGTGATTGCTTTATAAAAAGTTGTGATGCGCTCATCCTGTTTACGTTGTCTATAGCACTTGTGTGTTACCAAGTGATATTTTAAGATAAGATGTCTAATCAATTTACATCTTTTTAAATTAGATGTAGTTAAAGTGTTTAGTGATGAGAATGATTTTTTTTTTATATATCAAAATCACAAACTGTTGTTCTCAAGTAAAAGAATAATAGACTAACTATACCTTCACTTTAATGAAGACAAATTGTAAAAAAAGTAGAAAAGACCATTTATCACAGCCGACATCATCATTATTGACATTTTCTCATTGTTTTGCTCAGCTACATCTTTGATCTTCACATATGACCATAACAAAAAAGTATGTCTCCGAATTTTTGGGATTGTATATGACCCAGTTTGAAAGCACATTAATGATGTTGTATTATCTTCTGGTAAAAATCAAAATAAATTTCCTTTTTTGCATCTCGTTAATGCCATGTGAGTGGCAGTCAAAGCCACTCCCTTCTGCTCTGTCTCAAGAGCCAAACTCACATGTAGATCAGCCTTTTGTAATGGTATCAATTTTACTTTGTTTCCCTAAAAAAAGGTGAAGTGCTTGTTTGTGCAGGAACTAATGCTGGTGTTTTTTTTTAACTTTGAATTTAACAATTGAGATTTCAAGTTGGATTACCTGAAACTGATTGAAAAGACAGATTTTTTTTTTATTTGTTTCTACATTTGTTATTAACACTACATTTGATGTTGAATTCACATTTCATCTCTTAGTGAGAAAAGAAAAAAGAAGGAAAAACAAGACTGTAAATCAATATAAATGAGAAGTGTTAGTTATTAGCAAAAATGTAACCTGTTTGTATCCTCAAGGCCGGAGCATCGAGTACTGAATGTTAATGCGGGTTTGTTTATCCTTTTAAAGCCCGTCGACATGTCCAATGCATGATCCCCCTGTTTCTTTCCATTGCATTAACAAAGGTACTTTGACCAAATGGATTGGTATGGATTGAGCACAATACTAAAGAACACATGAACTATAATTAACTTTAAAACACAACTGTTTTTTAGTATAGTTACATTTGTTTTTTGTAGTCCTCAATAGTTTTGTTGATGCAACTAAGGAAAGGTGACCACAGGTGAGTTCATGTTAATTAACAAAGTACTGATAACGGGTGGAGCCATGTCCTTCGAAGAATGCCTGGACTGACTCTTGGAGATACGCTTTGGGGCCTTGTCATTCAGGAGGAGCTCATAGTACAGCTATTGCTACTATGCATTAACATTGGGCTTCAATGCATCAATTTATTAATAATTGACTTAATTAATGTAAAAGACAACCAGTAAAAAGAAACTGAAACAAATCCAAAGAAGTTGGTCAAGCATAAAAGGTGGTAAAATAAGAACAAGTCAGTTTTGCGTTGTCTTCACAGTGGGCACTGTCATAACAATGAAAATAGTTCTGTAACTAAAGCACTAATGTAACAGTCAGTAAAAGAAAAAAAAGGAAAAAACAAAAATAACTTCTATAATCTAACTACCTTAACCACAGAAGAGAAAACTAGGATGACAAAGACAGCGAAAGAGAGAGAAAGAAAGAGACCCAGTGACATAGCGGAAAAGTCAAGGATGTCTTTACCTGATATCCATACAACGTGATATCAGCATATCAAAGCTCATCACCTGGTTGAAGCCTTGTCTCTGCTTTCTAAAGGGAATGTCAAACATGAAAGAGACAGTGTTTGAAGAGTTAAGGTAGAACTGAGCTCAACTGCCAGTTCCTTTTTAAATTGTCATTTCAGTTGGTATGGACTTCTGAACTTCTTGAAACTTAAGAAGTAGCCTTGAAATGATGAAATGCTGCCGTAGCCTTGTATTCAAGCCTACAGAAATCTGACGCTTACATTCCTGCACTGCTGGTCATTGATCAGAAACTGGGTGTTTATGTAGGCGCGTGGGTGTGTGTGTCTGTATAAACACACGTTGTTGTACTGCTTAAAAGTTTAAAATAGGGTGTACTAAGATGGATTGATTCATTCAAACAATACAAATCACATATAAGACCTACGTCAGCTGGCAAATGCAATCTCTAAACGTACAATTTCAGTGGCAGATAGTAATATGACAGTGAGCTATGATGGATGCTTAGTGGAACACGCATGAATGTAAACTTGAACTTGTAATCAGGCCGACTTCAACAGCAAAACTCAAATAACCTTATTGTAGCTCAGGTCAGTAAGCCATCAAGGTGGTGCTTTTTGGACCACTGGTGCCAGACTCATTTTATTCTATGGCCCGTGGACAGCATGATTTGATATCAAGTAGGGCATCCTAGTAATGTTGTGCCAGTTTCCCTTTTCTTTTGATAGTTCAGAACATAAATTTCTTTATACCTTTTATATATTTAATATTTTCTTTCAAACAAGAAGGAGCCAACCAGAGCTGCTCACTACTTTTATAACCAACTTTTATTGACTGTACCAGTTTATTGTCCACTAAAACAGGTATAAAAACACCTCAACAAGAGTGTCTCAAATCAATGCATTAAGAGTTTCTTCGGGATTGTTCTTTTGCTTAATCTATAGAATGAAGTGATGGACAATGACAGGGGTTAATGTTTTTTAGGGACAATCTGCTGCCAGCACAACAAGAGTAATGATAAAAGATCACTCGCCTTTGAATAATTATAGTCAGGGCACCGTGTTAGGAGTGACTGATTAACACAGTGTGTTTGTGTATTTGTGTGTGCTTGTGGGGAAGAACTTTAGGAAGAAATGATGATTAATGAGCGAGCAGACCTTGGGAAGGACAGGCTGCCAGTGGGACAGATGACAGGAGATGGAAGGATAGGAGGAGGAGGGACTGAGTGGAGAGGTGGACGGAGGTCTATAGAACCTCTCATTCTGGCAAATGACTGCTGAATGCTGACACTTACAATAACAGTCAGTTTCTCACCATGTTATTATTTTCCTATAGTTCACTGATTGATGATACATCATGTTTTAATGCCGCAGCCACTGATAGTTGGGTCAGAAGGCAGGTTGCTGTTTTTTTTAACCTCCTCTATAATGAAACAATGGTGCTTCTCCTGGAATCGATTCTTCCACCTGTGCTTTTCAACTACTTTTTCCTCAAAAAGTAATGTATCTGTTACTTTCTAGCTCCCTGGTAAACACATGTAATACCCTAATTTCTAATTTTGCTTGTTTATTTGTTCATCTGATTTCTGAATACCTTTACTTCAAGACATAAGTTGAATTTATCTACATGGATTTGATGCACTGTAGGACTAGTGTCCCTTGTGATGTGCATGATAACAAGCATGATTAGGTTTCAGTAGTTAAGCATATGGTGTTGACCTATGTATTAAAAGAAAGGAAATACAGGGCTGACCCTTTGATACTGTATTCTTTCACATTTTAAGAAAAAATGAAAACAAATTTTATGCAAAAAAACATTTCATATAATATCATTCAAAAGTGGAAACTAAGCGATTGGATAAGTTATTTAAAGACGCGAAATTAGATATTTCTTAGCAGGAACATCATGAAATGTATTTCCTTGTTAAATTTGGGTGGATACAGTTCTCATTGTTCAAAATGAAATTAAAATGCAGCAGGAGTCTTATTTAAACTGAAATATGTGCGCTGACTGTATCATTTTTATCCATATGGTACCCTGGTATTGGCAAAAACAAAGACTGTATCTGAAACTTCAGTTTGGTGGCAGTCCTGCTTACTCGTTCACAATAAAACCAGAAAACTCAAATCCAACAATATATAAAGACAAGGGGGAAAAAAAACGTCTATGTTTGCAGTGTTTTATGATTATTGTGCTTGTGCTGCATGGCTAACTAGGGAAATTATTGGAGAGGGCTGGTGTGATTTTGCTGTCACACTGTAGATAATTGTGAGTCATCTAAAAGCAAACACAGAAACATTTGCCTTTGCAAATGTTTCTCACATAAAAGTAATTTCAGAAAAATACCCACTAGAAATATGCAAAATACATTTTGAGTGAATGATCTATATCTCAATACAAACATTTTACACAGTTCCAGCCTAAACTTTGAAGAAACAGTAAAATGTGTTGTTTCTTTTTCCTGTTATAGCTGAAATATTGTTATATATAGGAGTCTACTATCAGCATATTGGGATTTTTTTTTTCTTTAAAAACCTTAGAAATCCGTGATGTACTGTTGCTTTCTTATAGCAGTGAGTCTTATGAATTGGCATGAGATGAGTCCAGTGTGGTGCAGTAGTGAGTTGGCATGCCCCTGCCTCAGATTATGCTATTCTTTAATCCATTTGTTCCAGGCACTCATATGAGGACTCCAGTCAGCAGTCTCAAAGAAAAGACTCCTCTTCACTCTCATCCACTGGGATAACACCATGGCTAAAGCACAGGCACCCTGAGAGGCAGTTGCTGTCTGCTACACACATCATACTCACACACATACAGTACTTGTGTAGTCCTCTTTCACACAGTCTCCTGGGAGCCAGACACGGGGAGACCATCCTAGTGTGAAAGCTCTTGGTTGGGGGCAACATACAGTAGTCTGAGAGAAGAAATGAAGTCTGCTTATGGTTATGTGTTGATGCACACATGCATATCTACACAGATGCGTATGCGTTGGTCTACCTTTACTTGAACTCGTATATGTGTGACAAAGAGCGAAGTGAGCTGGAGCAGTGTGGCCATATTTGGTATTTAGTTGGTGCAGAGAGGGATTGAAGTGCTGAGCCAAACATGCTTGACTGCTGACCCTTTTAACTTTCACTCCTTCTCTCTTTCACACATTGTCAGACTTCAGGGGTGTTTTATTTTTTATTTTTCCAGTAACTAACTAATTAATGTTAGTTGTTAACAAAACTACCAGGGCTAATATAACAACAAGCCTAATATGATTCAACATGTTGCAATCTGTGCTTTGTATTTGTTTGGACAGATTTAATCAGTTACTTTATTGGCTAATCTCTGATGTCTTAGCAAGTGGGGGCTAAAGCCAGTGTTTCAGGGCTTCTGCCATAGCCAGCAGATATCTACATAACTAATATCCAGGCCAACATGTCCCATCCCATGTGCTGGGCATTGTTTATAGTTTGACTATGAATGTAAAATATGTCTTAAAATGTAATAGAAATAATTGTCAGACTTTATACAGTTATTTTGGTAGTGCATCACACTTTTGTTCACAGACTGTGAAAACAACTCTGCATATATTGGTCAAGAGAACAAAGATTACAGGAAGCTGGAAACTAACACGCTTCCAGTAAAGACACATCTATTCCCTTCCCTACTGACTAAATATTCATATTCAGTTTTCTGTTTTTGGAGAAACTTTGTGTTTTGGGTTCATAGCAGTTTTGTGTGTGTGTGTGTTTACTTTGACCTGTGTGTCATTTTTTGACAATGTGATGCCATAGGCGTTAACTGGGCTCCTGCAGCCATGGTAACAGGTGTGAATTTATACACTGAGCCCTGGCTCTGCCAGAGGTTTCTTCCTGTTAAAAGGGAGTTTTTCCTTCCCACTGTTGCCAAAGTGCTTGCTCATAGAGGGTCATATGATTGTTGGGTTATTCTCTGTATGTATTATTGTAGGGTCTACCTTACAATATGAAGCACATGGAGGCAACTGTTGTTGCGATTTGGCGCTGTATAAATAAAATTGAATTAAATTGAACTGTAATTGGCAGATGAAAAACAAATAATTGAATCTGTTGAAGAGCTCACAAAGCCCTGACTTGAGTATAAGTAGGTCCCTGTGTGAGCAACTGGGGTATATTTAAAAAAAAATATTTTCTTTATCCAGAAAAAATATAAAGAACAAATAATGTCACTCAGATAATAGCTGTGTTGTTTGAAAAAATACATTTGATCAAAATTGATTACAGTAAGTATTTTATGCTGTTTTACAGCATTTATCTAAATAATATATATGACATGCAGTCTCTTTACATGGCCAGTTCATCTCGCATTGCTTGTAGATAAGTGATATATGGATAAGGATATAGGATAAGCGGATGCGGATGGATGGATGGATGGATATAGAAATATTCAAGGCATCATGATTCAAGACATCCAGTTTCACTGTGTACTGATAAATATATAAAGAAATTTAAAAATCTATATTTTTGAACAAAGCTTCATGGTCTTCAAATAAGAACTGTTTGTTTTAAAATACAATTTTTTTGAAATTGCTGTCTCTTTTTTGCACTTATTATTTACTATTTGCTTACAACCAAAACCTTCTCAAATGTGACTAATAAACTAGTAGCTGACTACAAACACAAACCTGAAAATGTGTCCCTTTGCATTCCAAGTCAAACAAACAAAAAAAAGCTTTCACTGCAGTCTGTCCTGTTTTGTTATGCTAGTCTTTCTCACCAATAAAGCTTGGTGGCTACCAGATTCCAACTTTTCTCTATTTTGCTCAAAAGAGGAAAAACACCCAAACATTTGTTATTATGAATAACCTTTGCTATGCCACTGAAGCTACAAGAACAAAGTTTTAAAAACTTAGATACCCTTCAGATAAACTTGATATGGGGGGAAAGAAGGGAAGGGAAAGGGAAGTTGTGTTCTTTTAGTTGGTCATGGAGAATCAGTTGCTTCCCTGTTGCATCCGTCTTTCTGTCACCACTGCTATGATGGTTAATTAAGAAGTTGTGAAATGGCAGACAGCTCTCTCTGTTGCTACATCTAACCTCTCCAGCTTCTTATGACTCTGAATACAAATGGAACTTAAGTGTGTCTGGGTGATTTTGTGTGTGTGTGTGTACGTGTGCGTGTGTGCATGTTGTCTTTAATACGACACACACTCAGGTAATTAGCAAGATCTCACTTTGTGATTTCTCAGTCAAGAGTCAATTAGTCTAGTGGTTTGTGGATGAGCCAACGTCAGTCCTGTGGTACGGGGGAAAAATTGTTAATGTGTTTGTGTAATGCGAAAGGTGAGATGGCATGTTGAGGAGTTTGACAAGTATTCATTACCTCAGGGCTAACCAAGGTGGCATCTGTGTATTAAACATACAAATACAGGATGTGTCCCAAAAGCTAAAAATTACACAAGAAACTGAGTTTATTCATATTTTTAGCATCAACAAAGGAGTTGTTGCAGTTTATCTTGCTAGGCTTGCCATCAAGCTCCAACGCCTTGAAGACTTGTTGTATACCTCCAGAGGAGCGCTTCCATTTTTGATAATGTTCAGCCACCTTCAGAAGCAAGTCTCTGTGACATTTAGATAATAAAATTAAAAAAACAAACAAACTATGAAGTCAATGATATTTACACATATTATGACTTCTAAAATGTTATTATACCATTAATTAAGAGGATTTTATTAGTGGTCTACATACTACATTTTATTCTCTACCCAACAAACAGCATCAGGCTGAAATTCAGGAGCCGATGTCAGTTAAAATCCTGAAGGTGATATCTATTCCTGGCCTCCATTTATTCCTTTCAGAGTTTTTACCACCTGTGGTGTTCCTCACAGGGTCCCTTTCTGTCTTAGCGGCTGTCAGGCTGGCTTCCTTGCAGCTCTAGGTTTGGGTAATGAGCAGCCTCAATCCTCATTGCCCCCTCGTTACAGTCATGGGCCTGCTAGGATTGCAGCTTCTTTGCTTCTCTTCTGGATGTCGCTATCAAAGAATCCACTTGCTCACTGCAAGACACAGGTATGCGTCTGGCAGGCTCTGTGACACGTCTGCATATACAGTATTAAAAAAAAAATGTGTATCCAGTATGTACTGAATCTATTTTACATTTCTTCTCATATTTCTGCTGTCTTTTGACCTTATTATTATTTGTTTGTTCTCCCCAAAATATTCAAACTTTTTACCCTCGATGTGTGTGGTTTGGGAAGCAAAGCATAAAACAAAGATCTGAGGACCTCGTCAAACTCTATTAGGGAAGAATAGAGTGCAAGATGAAGACCCTAAAACTAACCATACTCTAATTGTAACCCTGACACTAAAACCACATTTTGAGCCTCAAAAATACCTTTTGTCCCCATAAATGGCTGTTGGTCCCCACAAGTATAGTGACATGCAAATTTTCTGTCCTCACAAAGATGACTAAACATGTACACACGCACGCACATCCCCTGGGTTTTTGTTTTCCCTATCGAATCCCACTCCACTTGTCCCCGTAGAGAGTATCTTGCCAGCGTGCACACGGTGCACCAGACAGCTCATTCCAGTGCTACCGGCCACCAAGGCTCAAGACTTTATTACCCACACAGGCCAAAAGAAATATTTGTGCCTCCGCCTCGTTCTCTAGCTTACCTTTGAAGCTTGAAGGCTTAGCCATTATTGGCAGGGGAGTAGTATTGAGCCCTGGAGAGGTGCTATGGAACCCCCTACATTTAAATTTATCCCCCTGTTTTATCTCAGCTTTCTCATTAGCAACACAGGAGACTACTTGTTACTTGTTAAGTCTTTGTTTCTGCAGGTCTTTTAATGTATTCCTCTCTCTCGCGCGCGCTCTGTGTGTATGTGTGTTTTTCCTCTATCATCCTTTCACTGTGGCACAATGGTTGGGGCGTTTCTTTGTATGATGGTAATTAACTTTTATGATGTTGCTATGAGCATGGTCTTTATGCTGCCATGGCCGCCACTCTGTTCAACCTGTCACTTTATCACCCCACTATGTTCTGAGCAATTAGTCTGGAGGGACACCTCTTGCCCTACCTCCTGCTGCCATTGTCCAGCTATTTCCTTCCAAACCTGAACAGAGAAAGACTGCACTTTTACAGAAGGAATGAAAATCAGCTGGATCATGCAGATTTCGTTTTTCTGGAGGAGGAGCTGTGTCTGACCTGCCATCTAAAGACTGAAAATATAGCGTTCTACATTGCATGCAATTTTGCTAAACACCAGGCTGCGGATGGAAAAATTGTCAACACAAACAGGAATTAACGATGCCTATGGTATCTTGTAGTGGACAATTGTTATTTGACTTCCCCTACTTTGTGTTGAGTCCATACTTCTCAAAATTATAGCTGTTGTGTGCAGATTTCTTCTCAGCAAGCTGGCTTTGGAGCATAATTTGTGTATTTATGAAAACTGATCTGCCCACACACACCACATGTTATTACCAAATGGCAACCCTCATTTAGATATTTATCACAACAGAGAAACGCCTGGAAAAAAAAATGTTTTTTTTTTTTTTTTTTAACCTTAAAGTAAGTATTTGTCATAATTACCTGACTGTCATTAGATGGCTCGAAACTTAACAAAACTGTAAAATGAAACTACAGTATAGTCATTTGTGACTCTTTTATTTTTTCTCTCGGGATGCCATGGAAAGCCCTCTGTTATGATAACAGCGTCCTACTGAAAAAGTCCTAATTAAATGAGTGTATGCATACCTGGGTGTTGTTTTGAAGTGAACCGCTTTCAAATCAAACTGGATGAAATGTAAGAGCAAGGCTGCTTTTATGCATAGCTTCACTTAACTGCACTTTGATGACTGCAGCCTATTTCTCACACACACACACACACACACACACACACACACACACACACCCTTCCCCTTATCCCACGAGAATTAGAAAATGTAATTTTACTGCACTCTTCTATTCAGCAAACAAAAGTGTGGCAGGTGTGAAATGGTATAAAATATGCACATTTAAAGTGTGTGAGTAGGTAAAAGAAGACTGAAAAAACAGACTGAAGACAGATCAACTCGTTCTTTACATGTAAATCAGACACTGAATAAAAACAGGTTCTTTCCCAAAATGCATATTTGTTTCCATAATGTATTTGTTTGCCATACTTTACAGGCATATGTGTTAAACAATTACCGTAAAATACCAGTTTAAGTTAATACTTTTATTTATTACTTCCATCTAAGAAGGAACAACTGAGATCTACATTTATCATATACCTAGTCAATAACTGCTTTGACTTTACTGCTCCAGTAAGAATGTCAAATTTGAACCCAGGGAAACATTTGAACTCCTGGGACCTATTGGTTGTCTCGTCACTGAGCTGTGGTCTTTCCTTCTTAGCTCAGATATTGATCTACCGCTTAGGCAATTAGTCTGAGCAGACCCCTTTTACCTTTTTTATCCTTTCTCCTCCCAGCTCCAGTCTAAAGCTCTTAGAAAATACCAAAGGATTGCCTGCAGTCAAAAGAATCCAAATTACCTGCTCTTCTTTCGTTGTGATCACCTGCCAGCTTTAGGAGATGGGAAAGGTTTTCCCTGTTGATGCAGCTCAATCATCCCTTTCTTTATCCCCTGTACTACACAAATGTTCTGCAACTCAGTGACAATATTAGATCAGAAAAACAGAAACACTGGAAATGTAGGGATTGACAAACATTACTGTAAGATTATTTTGAAAACGGAGACAATTTAAGCTACAGCTAGCTAACTCACAGTGAAAACACTTTCAAATTCTGAATATAGTCAGAAAGTAAAACTCTCTTGAGACATACTATATATCCTCCATTAGTACCCTGTCTCTTTTAAACGCCGGTTTCTAATAAACTCTGGTTTGAAAATATGTCACGACAAATAGACGTCTGTCTCCAATAGTAGCCGGGCGACCTTCGACCCGGAAGTCCCTCCACTCTGTCGTCGGTCCTCCCACGTCTCATCACTTGGCCAGCTGTTTCCAATCAGCCGTCATCTACGACCAGCGGCATTTAAGCTGGATGCGCGGCAACCGTAGAAGTGGGATTATTACACTGAACTGGAACTGTCGGCTAGCGAACCTGCTAACTGTGATTTTCTACTCTTTTACTTCCTCTCCTGGAGAGTCGGGCGGAGAGAAGTTTCGGGGAGCACCACTCGTGCACTGGGCTACCACAGACAAGGAAACACTTGGGAGCAAAGGAGGAGCACAATTGGGAACTGCATTATTTGTGAACTGTTGGAATACGTTTTAGAGCACTGTAAGTAAACGTCTTTTCACCTCAGTCTAAAAACCGGACCTGGGTCCTCTTTCCCTCTCACATCTGCGAGAATTCTGTCTGAGAAGGGAATAAAAGCCAATCTCCAATAACCGCCGGTCTCTTTTAAACGCCGGGCCGGCCGGATAATTTTTTTAAATAAGCGCCCGGGTTACTAAAGGAAAATATACGGTAACCATTTTTGTTTTTTTTATTTTTGATTTGTATTGCCTTTAATTTCCTCTCATCATCTCTACTCACACGCTCACACGTCAAATGGCACCAAAGCTACCAGGTGAGGCGTCTATCTGCCATCAATAGCAGTGGAGGAAAAGTTAATACAGACTATGTAGCCACATTTACTTTAGTACAATTCATATCGATCAACAAGAGACTGTCCAAGAAAAAAAGAAAAACAGATTTCTGTTTTCAGTAGTGCTGCTATTTATTGAAGCTCAGTTGCCTTAAATTTTCTCCAGTTTGACAGTGAACTCAAATTGGCCAGTCTCCTTGTTGAGGTAGTCCTCATTCTGCCTGCTTTACCCAATTTTGTCTCCGTTCTTTTCACTGAAGCTGGAATGTGAGAGAAGCAGAATAATGATCAAAAACCACTGCGGCTTGTCTATTTTCCTTAAAGGTGTCCTCGAGGTTTTTCTTGAAAATAAACTGCTTAAAACTGTGTGAGAGTTGTTGACGTCAAAACATAAAGTATGCAGCTGCTGCAATAAGGTGATGCAAATATATGGGAAGATCACGGGAAGTGGTAACTGATTAGATTGGGAAGGTTAGTATTTTTGTGTATATGCAAGTATTGTACTGAAGTATTGCTGTGAGAAATATAAACGTCTTCCAGTGTAGTTAAACTACATCTGGTTGTTGCTGGCTTATTAAGACTGTACAGCTATTAAGCACAAAGGATTGTCTCCCTTTGTCATCATTTTTCCGCTCGCCTCATCAAACTGGCATCATTAATTTACCAATTGAAAGGGTCTTTAGGCAGTTGACTTGCCATTTTTAAAGTAAACAGTGTCTGGGAAGGGAAAAAAAAAATCTCTTCGAAAATCGTTAGCTAATGAAGCCTTAACAGCAATGATTATTTTCTTACTTGGAAGGCAGTGTGTGTGAAACTAATGACTTCTGAGCAATAATTAATTGATTCTTGGCCACCTGAATAAGCAGAATTTTAATAAGTAGTGACAAAGAGGACAAATCTCATTATAACCATCTATTTAGCATATGTAAGATTCATTGCCATGCTTTGTTTGAGTGGTGTAGGAAAATATATACTGACCTCAGATCATTCCACACTCTAATTAAAAAAACAACAACCAAACAAATAAGAGCATTGAAGCAATATAATGTTGATTGTGGTCTGCGACTCTTGACATTTTACCCATTCATTTAGATTTTTAAAGGACAGCTGTAAGTGGCAGATTAAATAATGACTTCTCAGTAAAATTTTAGGAATGGTTGGATTATTTTTGTAGAGAAGAGCAGCAGCTACATTAGCATGAAGTAGTAGTAGTTGCGAAGCTGCCAATGGGGTTGTGTAAACCCCTGTATTGCTGTTCTCAAGTGTGATGGTGTAAAAGTTTTCAGTCTAATACACATTTTCCAGATGCTTGAGGTGCAATTGATTGCTGTTCCTCCTTCTCTTCCCCCTCCCCCCAGATCTATTATAACTACACCTTTGGGCCTGAAGTGAATTCTTTCAGCAGACTTTTCGATACCACACATACACACAGAAACCCTCTGTGTGTATGTGTGTGTCAGTCATTGTTATGTGGTATGAATGTGTGATAAATCTCATATTAAAAACTCTGCGGTGAACATTATGAAAGGTAAAGGTTTCTTAAATAGCCAAGGGGTTGACAGAATAGATTATCAGGAACTTAATGGTTTAAAACCATAAAAAGATGTCACCTCCATAGTCATCAGTGCAGAGACTGATATGCTGTTTGTGAGTGAAGGCAATTCCCTCAAGGCTCACAGCACTCTTATCTGTCTACACCAGGGGTGTCAAGTCATTTTACATCACATACACATACAGCCCACTTTGAGCTTAAGCGGGTCGGACCAATGAAACTCCCCTTTCTGTCAGTGTAAGGAAGTCACGTATTTAACTGTTTTTTGTTTGTTTTTTTACATGATACAGAAAAAGCCGCTGTGATAAAGAAAGAACTCTGTCAACACGACTCTGGACTTAAATTGTCAGAAATAAATGTAATAAATTACAGAAAACGTTCTGGTAGCTCATGCCACATACTGTCCAGTTTTGTTGTTGTTTTTGTTTATCAATTTTTTTTATTGTAGTCATAAAAAGCAATTTTCTATAGTAGGTGGTAAAAATCAATCTTTTTTGTTTTCCACAGTTACACAGGTTTTGTTAGAGACATAGCTAAGCCTTTTGTAATTTGGCATAATTTATGAAAGTTGAATTTTCTTCGGTGTTGAATAGCAGAAATTAGGCTTTGTTGCTTGAGGTCAAAAAAACAAAAAAATAGTGGCCGACATGAGACTGGTGTGTAATAAGCAAGTGAATAAGGCAGAAAATAGATTTTTGATGGGAAACTGAAAGTGAAATGTAAGGAAGCTGTTTTTATTCAGTGTTTTAATAAAAGCCTTATCTGTATGCATTTACTACTATTAGGGAGAACACACATGAGGTTTAAGGCCTGGACAAGTTTGAAATCTTTTGTCCTCAACAAAGGGAAATGGATCAAAATAAAAACTTTAAAAAAAAAATTTTAAATTGTGCACTCAGCTTAGCAGTCTCCAGTATCATTCCGAACATCTGCCCCCTTCCTTCTTTCACGTAGTGGTATGATCCGAGTCTGTCTTTGCATGATGGGTGATTGGGTGCATGGTGTGCCCATCAAAGTAAAGTCCCACCCCTGCCCGTATTGATTCTCAGCAGGGCTGAAGATTCAGTCCCCACATAATGACGGGCCATTAATAACTGTCATGTGAATTTGTCTCACAGGCCGGATATAAGTCTACCGTGGGCCGGATATGACCCGTGGGCTGTATGTTTGACACCCCTAGTCTAGACTATACTGTCAAACTGATTACTTTTTTTTTTTTTTTTTTTTTCTCACTGAAAAAGTTTTTTTTTTTTTTTACTTTAGTTTTTTTTTTTTTTTTTTTTTTTTTCTTGAATATTTTA
>VURO01019715.1:33290-59231 GCA_015108175.1 Pelvicachromis taeniatus
CTCTTTAAAAAAAAAATTATATATATTATTTATTATTTATTATTTTATTTTTTTTTTCTTTCTTTTCTCATTTTCTCATTGAGCCAATTCCTATATATATGACTAAGATAAGATCCTATCCGATCCTGTCCTACCTTATGTATATCTAAGATAAGAAAAGGTGGTTTTTGATGTAGCTGCTATGATGCACCTGTTGCAGTGGAAGATTTATCTCCTTATTCATCACATACAGGCATCTGGCAAAGACTACTTGGTGTCTCAGTCTAAGACACTCTGTGTGTGTGTGTGTGTGTGTGTGTGTGTGTGTGTGTGTGTGTGTGTGTGTGTGTAGGTCAGATATATATTTATGATATCCATTTGACAAATGCTCCTTTTTCTGGAAACTGTTTTTGTTTGTTTTCAAGTATTTGTTTACATAGTAAACATAGTTTTCTTTTTTTCCACTTACTCTACTTATTACTTCATATACTTATTGTGAAGGTGCACTGATATTCTGTTTACAAAATGCAGAGCATATGTTTTTGTATTTTAAGAATTACACGTTTTTGAGAAAAAAAAGAGAAAAATACATTTCCAGAACATGTGTTTTGTTTTAACTGTCGAGAAACGTCAAGAAATAACTCTTCAGTCAGTTAGATATGTGACAGTTCATGTGTGTTAGGCAAGGCTTGTATCTCTTGAGTTAGCTATACTCAACACACAAGTACACAAAGGTGCAAAAGAAATCAATCGAACTAGAGAGGCTTGCAGTCTATCTGTAGTGCGGTGCATTCTCCAACGATTTCCTGCCGACATTTTAATGTATCTATAGGACAGGTCGATGAGCACGCCGGAAAGAATTCTATATTTCTGCCTGATGAACTACTTAATCATCTCAGGAATGGTTGGCTGAGTGAGAAAAATCCATATCCATTTTACCTTTTGTCTTTCATTGGCCACTGCCTCTCAGGTCATCAAAAAAAGAAATCAGGCGGGAAAGTGAAGGAGGTAGCGAGGATGGATAAGAAAATATATCTCAAAACAGAACAAGTGAGAGAAAGGAAAAAAAATAAAGGTAGGTGCTAATCATAAAGAAAGGAAGAAAGAACAAAGCTGTCATTCCAATAAAAAATGTTTACAACATGAGGATTGTTTTCAGGAGCTCATGAATTAATTCCAATAATCTAATCTTCACGTTTGTCACTGGAAATAAAAATCTTAATTATAAATCTCTAGAGGCCTTAGATGCATGCATCTGCAGTTTCTGATGGGTCCCAAATTAATTTAATGGCATGAGCAAATACAAACACTTTATAAATTATTTACATTGTGACAGGTTATGAACACGTTAATGTACTTTTTTTCATTCTTTGATTAATAAAAATGAATAGAGAGCAAATTATTTACCGTTCAGATTTTTTTTCTGTGATAGAGAGATGGCATTAAAATTTAAGGGGTACATTAAAATGTGATACACCACTAGCTTTTAGAGACTTTGTTAATGCTATTTGTCCTTAGGTATAGTCTGTCATAATTTTACCCTATTTGTATGACTAAGAAATGACTCTGAGGACTCAAGGCCCAAAACCCAAGTCTAAGTCAAGTCTGAAGTCTGGTTCTTGCGACTTAAGTGTGACTCAAGTCCAAGTACCAAGTGCAAATTGCCGTCTCTGCTAAAAGCAGGCGTTATTCCATATCCATATAACCAAACGTGAAACAAGCGGCAGTATTTTAAAGGATTATTAGTCACAGGGTGTCTTGCTCAATGTGAAAAACATAGTTTGCTGTCTCGGGGGTAGGATTAGAATATAAAGTATAAACTTCATCCTAGTGTTTTTTTTTAAGCATGTCATTTGTGTGGTATGTAGAGTTATTGATGACAACTTGATTTATGTATTTTGCTGTTATTCTGTTATCTATATTTTAATGTTCAAAATAAGTCAGTCACTAAATCGTGTACTGCTCTATCAACCAGCAGCTGGTGCTTTGATCCTCTGATATTTCTAATACCCTACTGAGCTGCTCCTATGTGTTGACTGATGTGCCAACTCAGTTTGATTGCTATGATGCCAGAGGAGCTTCCAAGTTGATGTGAGACAGGTAATCACTCAGTAGTTCAAAGATGTTTCACTCTTACGGTGAACGTTCACGATTAGGATTGTCTTGGCCTGTGTTAGCCAGTGTGAGTACCTGAGTTCCTGTTGTTAGAAGCCAACTTATTTGTGCATTATGGGGTACTATTACCTTCTTCAGCTAGGTGTAAATGTCAGTGCATATGTCTTCATCTCTGAGTCTGTTTGTTAGAAACAAGTTAAAACTTTAAGATATTAACTGTCTGTCTAATATTATTATTTTAAGGCCAATAATATGAAGGACTTGTTTCAGATGAAATTATTCTACTGTACTGCACTTGTCATATAATTGTAGATATGTAAGTACTCGAGAGTTATATGTAGGTAGAATTAGCTCCACTTCAACCCATGCATTGTTAAGTAGCACTCAAAAGGACATACTCAAAAATTCTTACATAATATTGTTAGTACTTCCAGAAATGTATGGATTTCTTTTTTTTTTTTTAGTGATTTCACTTTGTGATGATTTTGATACAGAATAACTTCTATGTCTGGAGAGCTAGATATGAAATAGTCTATATATTAATTTACAATGTATACATTGAATTATGTTTAGAGCAAGTTTAATGTTAATTTTATTATGTTTTAATTAAAGCGATAGGATTCATTTTGTTGTTTTGCTGCTTTTTTTACTTTAAAAACTAGGAGTAGTAACAAAAAAATACAAACTTTTTGTGAAACAGAGAAATTATTTGAATAAAGTCACAAAAGAAACAATGTGCGAGTTTCTTGCGCATCTTTATTCTAACACAGTCGAAAATTTGAATAATTTGTTTGAATCAAACAATAGGTATATAATTGAACTTTCTTTCTCTTTATCTCTGGGAATAATATGTTTTATTCTGTGTTTAGTCTCTGGACTATCCAAAAGAGCCATAACATAATCAGATTAACCAGCGAGAGTAACCCAGTAGGATACTTCTAATTACTAAAATACTTGGATTGAGAGGAGGAACTCAATTAGTTAGAACTTACTGCTTAACTAAAATGCAAACAGAGAACAATGATTAGGCTTCAGGCTGGGCTGTAACATTTTCTATCCAAGCGAAGATTTTCTACTTAAACTGCAAGGATGAGCACCACCAGCCATTAATCACAGAGAAGGGAGCCAGTCACAGATAGGAACAAGGGAGTTGGATCAGAACTGATTTAATGTCACTTTTGTGGGATTAAAAAAATAGATCAAGTTAGTTACATCCTCTGATGTGATGCGGTCTGTGACCAGAATGTTTTTAGTGTTTCATGATATCTGACTCATGTGGGAATCTGTATGAAGTTTGCCTTAGGGGAACTGTTAACTTACCAAATAGAAGAAGTTCATTAGAATGCTTTCTAACAAGGATTAGTGTCACATAATGGTCCAAGCGTACTCTTCTCTGTGCCGAGCATTAATCATTTGTGTAAAAAAAAAATAGATACAGATGTGAAGATACTTAGTGTTAACTAGTACGGCAGTGTTGACTAAAATATCTGCGATTCCTTCACACATTTTGTCCCATCAATGGATTATTGGGGAAACAGTTCTGGGCTGCCAAGCCTTTGGTGCGTGTCTGAAGATAGATGAACAAAATTTGTCAGCCAGAGCACCTATAATTACACACAGGAATTATGGGTGCACACTAAAATTACTGACTGAATAATAAGCAGGGACGCAAACACTTAGATTCATTTCACAGGTGCTTCACACGTAACCAAGAGCTAATTGGGTGTGGGACCCAGTTTTCTGAACAAAGCCTTGGCTATGAACACATCCCTTGAGATAAGATGTCTTTAAAAGGCATCCACAAGTGAGAGTAAAAGGGGAGACAATGATCTAATGTATGCAACAGGTATGGTGTGTATATAACCCTGAAATTGCAGTTGGTATGAAATAACATTCTCACTTCAGCAATACCAAGAAAGCATCAACTAGACCCACAATAACAGAGACTTTTTTCTTTATGATCAAATCACAGATGATGCTAATCTGTACATTAATAGTTTCTGTGACTACATACTACTTTTACATTCTTCCTCTCCATGCTCCTCTTGTTAGCCTTTGGCAGTCTGAAAAAAAAAAAACAACTTTTGCCTGAATTCTTTCTGAATCTGTTTGTGCAGTCGATTACACAGCAGCTCTTTACCATTTTAGTGGTGTTTCCCATATTTTTCCATGTGAATGCATCAATGGCGACTGACTGCTACATGTTTTCCATTTTTACTGTTGTGACTTCTGTTCTTCTGTATGATGACGTTAAATAAATACGTCTTCTCTTTGAGTTAAACAAATGGATAATATAATTAGAATGAGTATTTTTACAATATGAAATAAAGTTAAGCATTTTATCTATGGAATAGAATGGAACAGAATAGCCCTTTATTGTCTTTGCACTTGTACAACGAAATGAAAGTCTAAGTAATGAAATGGCACTTGACTATACTGAATGAAAGCCTAAATATATACAATAAGCACAGGGTATTAACATCTTTGTGGGGACCAGAAATTGGAAGTTTACTATACTTGTGAGGACCAACAGCTCTCGTGGGGACCAAAATCCCAGTCCCCAGGAGTTTGAAGACATTTTTGAGACTCAAAATGTGGTTTTAGTGTCAGGGTTACAATTAGGTTATAATTAAGTTTAGGGGAAGGGTCAGGGTTAGCCATTCATTTTTGATGGTTAGGGTAAGTGGCTTGGGAAAGCATTATGTCAATGATATGTCCCCACGAGGATATAAATACACACGTGTGTGTGTGTGTGTGTACACACGTTTTTCCTACTTGGTGGGGACCAAAAACCTAAAATTTACTATACTGATGGGGACCAACTGCAGGTCCCCACGAGGTTGAAGGCGTTTTTCACACTCAAAACGTGGTTTTAGTGTCAGGGTTACAATTACTACGTAGACCTTTTGAGGAGTGTTTCCTATTCTGACTGTCAGTCTCCGGCTGCAACATAAATATCAAAGATGAAATGGTGAGCAGTCGCTTGGCTAAACAACTAAAACAGTTGAGAACAATAAATCAACATTCAATTTCCAAAACTGTGACAGCACAGATAATAATAGCATCCAAACTTAAAATAACACTTTTTTTTTTTTTGGTTAAACAAGAAACTATCTTCCTCTCAGTGGCTTTATCTCTCAGCTACCACTTCTCCATTTCTGTCTGCCTCATTATTCCCATCCCTCCTCCCTACCTACCCTTGGCGTGTTAAAAATAAAAAGAATCAGTGAGAAAGAAAATGATGTGAAATGTTCCTCCAGTGTGTTTCTGCATCGCTTTGGTAATGTCTCCTACTTCTGCTTATCAGGAAATATGATTTGATTTTTGGCTCCAACAAGGTATGTTAGGGGAAGGTAAATCACACAAATACAAATCACTTTTTGTTCTTTTTTAGTAGGGAAATAGATAAGAAATGATATTCACTATCTAGAAAGTATAGTATAGGTAACACATTTAATTTAGTTTTAAACACATGCACTTACTTTAATTCTCTATTTACTGAGAAAAAAATCCCTTTGGTCTAACTTCTTTTTGTCAGCAGTTAATAGAAATATGGTATGTGCTGTCAGTATTTATTCATTTTATTTTATTAATTATTTTTCATGTCTGTTTGTGTGTTTTCTATTCTTTTCTATTTCTATACAATTTTGTAATGCTACCCCTTTAGTATAGAAGGCAGAAAGATTATCACAGGATCACAGAATAGCTAGCTGAAGCTAATTTGATAATGTAAACTCTGCTCTGCCAAACTTCTATATGCCATTCATAAGCTAGCTAAAATTAAACGTAAACTCTAAATTAAACAAAGCACTTTGATCAGCAGACAGTGGCTTTAGAGCAACCATACAGATACAGCTACTTGTCGCTCCCAGTTGGTTGCCAGGCCGGCTGTCATCCAGCTCCCAGTCGCTCCCGGGGCATATATGCTTTTCATTATTAATCTGCTTTGGAAATGGAAGGATGTTCTCTTTGCAAGTTCAAAATTATGTTCGAATTATATAAATGAATGATATCAATCTTCCAATGCAACTTTCAGTGTCAATCTTGTCCAATACAAAACCAATGTTTTTCAGTAAATGTCGTTCTGTGTCAGGGTTTCTATTTTGAGTTCAATTTGTCTCTTTTGATTTACTTTTCATTGCCAAAATTAAGTGTCACTTTTCTGGCTACATGTTGACTTCAGCCTGTTGTTGAAATAAATAGATGAGGAAAAATAAAAATCATTTTTTATGTCTCTTGCTATTAGTGGATAACATGAAGAAAAATAAACTTAATTTGTGGCAATAATATCGTCAACGACCAAGCTGGTGATGTTCTAGTTTTGAAACCCAAGTCCCATGACTTGGGTTTCATGTGGGGTTGAGATTAATGTATTTTATTTTTTATTTTTTTAAGGCAAACATTGCTCTCACAAGACAATATGATGAGGGAATATTTTAAGTTTATATTTTTTAAGAATTACTGTTTTTATTTAGCACTCTAGTAAGTACAGCAAATTTTTTGACACTTTAAAACACAGAAGACCTTTATGGTTTGTTTGTGTTTTTATGAATGCATATAAAATAGCAAATATAACCACACATAAAGGCTTCCGATATTTGTTTGCTATTATGTTAAGACAGTGGCAGATGGAAAGGATTTTATTTATTTATTTATTCTTTTCAGCAACTATTTTTAAAACCATGCTAGTTGGGAAAGTGGTTGTTGGGTAACTGTTTTGTGATTAGTTTAATTTTCTATTTTGCAATCTTTTTTTCATAACCATGCATTCAAGTCCTCTTCTACACACCTGACCCTCCAAGACAAATAACTTGACCCCAGCCTGACTTGGTTATCCATTCCACTGTGAAGCAAATGACTTCCAAATTCTCCCACAGCCAGTGCTGATTTAGAGAACTAGAAAGAGCAGAGCCAAGGATGGATAGATGAAATATTGATGAAAAGCTAAATGTGTGATTTGTAGCATGGCATCAAAGGCATCTGCTCCACTGGTGCAATGAAGGAGAGAGGGAGCAAGAAGTGAAGACGAGAAGGTAGTGAGAGGAAAAAGATATACGGATGCGTCCAGACCACAGATGATAGCAAGAAGTGAACGAATTCTGTCACTGACAGTATGATAACATCATATAGCTGTATGGTAGTGCATCTCTTTGTAGCTATTTTTGTCATGCTATCAGAAAGGTGCCAGATGAAAATATTTCTTGCTCTACTCTAAATATCTTTTTATGGTAAACTATCTTTAGATTTGGATGAAAATCATCATCATAAAATGCAATGTGATGAAGATGTTCTACATATTTAGAGTTGGATGAGTCTGTAGTCTACAAACATATATGCAATTGGCGATGTAAATTTTGACTAGAATAATAAATATTTGCTTATTACAGCTTCATAAAAGTGAAGCGCTTTTGGCTCTATTCCATTTCATATAATTGCATAAATGCATTTGCACTCCAGAAAGTTTTACAGAGGAGACCCATTACACTAGAATCTGTTGATCACTTGGACTCATTTTATGGGTATGATAAATGTCTCACTTTTTATTTTTTCCCTCACCCAAGGCTTAAAAGTGGGTATTATTTAAGGTCATATTAAGTCATCATTTACACAGGTGAATGGAAAACCACACTGGCCTCTTATCAATGTTTAAAATTATACATCTAAGCAGCATTGCAAGGTTTTCTCTTTCCCCACATCAACATTCCTCACCTGGACAGCAGTTGGAATTCTTTTACGTACTGATGGATTTTCACTGAAACATTTGACCGTATTGATTTTCACATTGCATAGTAAATAGAACCTTTACTTTTGTAGCTACAGTTGCTAAAGTGTTGGCATCTTTAACTTTCCTAGCTCAATCAAAATTAAGATTTAAATAACAGTAACATTGATAAGGATATGCCATATCATTATGTTGTCCAGAATAAAGGAAAGACATGGAACAGGACCCCAAAGTCTAGTTGATGGTGGTGATAGAGCATGGTTATGTTTGGATGAGGTTTTCTGAACATATAGGAAGACGTGAGTGTGTGAATAAGAGGATCCATACATGATGGTCTCAAAGGGAGAACGGCAGGTGAGCAGTGAGATTTAACGTATATGGAGTGGAGGCTGGTTGGCCTGATCAAGGTGGGCAGAAAGATGACTGGACGAGACCAGTGATGTCAGCAATCATAGATTAGCCACCAAACACCTGGGAAGCAAACAGATGTGTGACTACAGACCTTCCTTATTGAACCTACTCATGTGCTTCATTAATATTTTTGTAGCTACAGTTGGTAAAGTGTGGGCATCTTTAACTTTCCTAGCTCAATCCGACTTTTGATTTAAAAGCAGTAAAATCTATAAGCATAGCATATGACATACAACATTGCGTTGTGTTGTTCTGAATAAATAAAAGGTTCCCAGAGACTAGATGGTGGCGGTGGTGGTGGTAATAGAGCAAAGTTATGTTTGGACAAGATTTTCTGGACATGGAATGACAGAATTGTAAGAAAACTCACATAAGAAGGATCAGATAAGATTGGCTTATAAAATATGGGCAAAAAAAGTTGGATCACAGTATTAATGACCGGATTGAGAGACGAGCTTTATAGCAGGGAGAAAATGAAATTGAAAGAGTGGAGGAGCAGGAAAACTACTTTTCTCGAGTGAAGTCAAGTGAGTTATTTTTCACCTGTTTGAGAGGTAATTTTTCTGACTTGCTAGTTTTCTTCTTCTCTTATAGATAAATTAAACGTTATAGTCCATACTTAATTACTTACCACTTGCAAATGCAAAACCCTGACATACACATTAGGTGTATCTGATAAATGCAGCAGCAATAAAATTGTGTGCTGTAAAAACCCATAATTAAAGATGATGGCAGACAAATGGGACACCAGACACATCACACAGTGCAGGGCGAGCACCCATTGCAGTGGGTAAGGTTCTGCAACTATTTTTAGAAATGACAAAATATCTGTGGCACTATTGGTACATAGAGTCCCGACTTATTGCTCTGTTTGCTCTTCTTTTACCCTTTTCCTTCTTTTTCTATCCTTCTACCCCTCCACTAACTTTTCTTTTATCCAAGCCAAATGCTAATGCAGCCAGAAGGTTCTTTGAAATTGAAATGATGTGAAAATAGAATTTCAGTGGCAAATGAGCTGTGTTTGCTGGTACCGCCGGGGCCAAACGAACCCTTTGAACGTGTCTCTCCCCCAGTGAGGAGGCCCTGTTCTGGGCCGCTGTCTCTCTGGCGCGCCCCTCCCTTTTCACGTCAGCTGGGAAACTCCCAGTGGAGAAGAGATCAAGCTGAAGCTGAAATAAAGTAAATGAAATTTTGTTTCACACAAGCGCGCATACGCATGGATCTATGCATATAAACATTGTCACGACAAACTTCAAGACAAACACAGGTTTGAACCTCCATTTGTACTTTCAAGTTCACAGTCCTAAAAAGAGAAGAATCGGAGTAAAACGAGCCAAATTTTGACGTGAAATAAGATAATTAGATATACCTGAGAGTTAGTTACTGAATGATTTCAACACATTCAAACACTGTAACTTTCAAAGACTTACACAACTCATAGCCATTGCTATATTTCAAATCCAATGTGCTTGACTGTAGAGATCAAACAGTGAACTGCTTTGTAGATGAGGATTAGACACATGCACAGCAGACCTGTCTCGAACAGTTTTTTTGGAATGTTGTCAGTGTCAGGAAACCAAACTCAAAAACTTTTAGACACGGAATTTGATCAACCGCATCCCGATGTGGGGAAAGACAAACACACCGACCCACCAAAGACAGGCCAATCAGGTGATATGAAACGAAAACGCTAACAAGAGATGAGAAAAAGTGAAGACAATGGTTCAGCCGAAGAGAGTGTTTAAATTGTCATTGTTTTTAGATGACAGCCGGAATCCCTCTGAACACGCTCTTTGCTTTCTGACACGTGCATACACACACAATTCTGCAGGAGTGAAAAGTCGCACACAAAAAGAATTCATAAGAGCATCAAAATTGTCTTTAACCTGCGTTCTTCCTATTGGCTAGTAAAGGGCTCCTCCTCTGGCTCCAAGAACACATCTATTGTATAGAATTCTATGAACATACTAGTCACTTGACCTGTGACCTATGGCTACTTTTAGGTTTGATTGAAGGTAACGTGATGTACATTTTGTAAATGTACATGTAAAATTCAAATAGAGACACATCACTACTGTATGACCGTGGCGTGCCAATGGGTTTAAGAGTCATATGTGCCTTTTGGTTTCAAAACACCAAAAAGGCCGTGGCAGGAATGTTCAGCTCAAAGCTCAAACAAGTCTGTGACAGCGCAGTGACTTCATCTGCAAGATAATATGACCATTAGAAGTAAAAGTAACTGATTGACCAGCATATTAAAATTGTGGATATTTATCCCAGTCCAGTAATCACCCAATCATTTGTTTGTTTTCCCTACAAACATGTGGGTAACATGCATTTTGTTAAATATGTCATGGAGTGGTTTAATTACAGGAAAAGAGGTGTGAATGACAGAGTTATTGGGACAGACTGGATTAGAAGCAGAGCAAGTGAGTCACACATCATGGTAGAGTAATGAAAGATGTGGATGTGATATCACTGTGTGGGACTGAGACAACAGGTTTTTGTTTTTTGGGTTTGTTTTTTTTTTTGCTGGAATATGCGATGATTACATGCTGCAGTATATGAATGTACAGTGTGTGTATGCGGGAGCGGTGGTTGTTTACTTGTATAAGCGTTTGGGTGTACGCTCCTTTGTTTCTGTAGCAGACATGTCAACACTTGTCAAGTCACAAAAAACTTCAAGCAATTGCTTTCTTTGAAAACAAAAGAGTCTGAATTTCACAATCAGTGGTTTTATATGAAACACGAGCATGACCTGATGTAGCCTCTCTTCAGTCCCCACATAGATGCCTTCACTGCCTTGTGCATCACATTCTGGCCCTCTGCCCAGTATGGAAATATCCCTCAGCCTTAATGGACATTTCATTTAATAATCAGTGATTGATCACTGCTGGTAATCGTGTATAAGTAGGAAGATTCAGGGATGAAGAATATTCTCAGTCAATAATTGGGAAATGTAGAGGGCTCTGCAGAAAGACATGCTACTGTGTTGCCAATAGCAGCATGTCTCCTTAACTCTCCACTTGTCAATATGGCATCTCTTTATTTGCCAGTGGCAATTAGCACCATGAAGTCATGTTCCTGAGTTAGAGTCACATCAACCTCACCGAGCTAATTAGACACACTTGACCTTTTCTGTAAGAAGCTAATTTTAGCGATGAAACTTCACTTGAAGATGAGACTAAGACAATTAGATTTCGATTGTAAGTGGGGACATATGACTTTTAGCTTAAATGACGATTCAAAATCTGTTTGTGGGTGAACTACTTAAAAACAAGCATGGAATAAATACAGTGATTTTTAATTGCTTTTAATAGCAGCTCTGTTACAATGTCCTTCATCCAGAATTTTATCATTTTGCTTAAGTGACTTACTATAATTCAATTTCCACCTATGAAAGAGAATGGTCAATAATTGTTTTCAAGCAGTCACAAATATACATGTTGTTATCATAGATACATTTGAGTAAAAAAAATAATACCAAAAAGTAATTGCTAGGGTTGTAATTTATTCTTGTACATATATTTAATTACAGATATTATAAACAACTTTGACAAAGTCCAAAATAGTGTAGTTCTATAAACACTGTCCTAAAAAAAATGCTTGCTTACACTTTCAAACAATAATAATGTGTTTTTAGTATTAGAGCTGTTAATAACATAAGGATGTAACATTTTCATGCATGAATCTAGAAAGTTATAAAATGCTATAAATCGTTGCCAAATGTTTAAAAAAGTAATTAGTGAACTATGTGTTTTAATAAAGGGACTGATCTAATGTGAAACTGTATATATCCGTTTAAGATAATTATTGTAGCGCCTGGCAGCCTGCCTCATTTGATGGTATCTAGATTCTTATCACTTAATATGGCAATCCTGTGTGTGTGTGTGTGTGTGTGTGTGTGTGTGTGTGTGTGTGTGTGTGTGTGTGTGTGTGTGTGTGTGTGTGTGTCTTTTTAGTGTTTTAATTGTATTGGTATTCAATCTGGCTTGGGTCAGCCCTATACAGTCAAGATGTGTAAATAATTCAACAGCCAACTTTAAACCTTCTTTGTGACTAATGAGCGTCTCAGCATCACAGTTTTCATTGATGTTTTTACCTCCTCTGGTCCATAGCAGATACGACCCCAGGAGAGAGTCTCCAATCAGACAGACACAGGGATAAGATACGCACTCACACACGCACACACCTGCCTTAAGATGTTTAAAAGTCACCCATGTTTGTGACATTTTATGACATTTATTATTCATGAAGGTGGCAGTTCTGTTTGTGATAGAGTAACAAATGCAATTTACATTTCATATTGCTACTTCTCTAAACTGAACATGATGGCATCCATCGGTGGATGCGTGCAGATTAAATGTGTGGCTGTGTGTGTGTGTGTTAGTTCATGTCAGTCAAACAACCTATGCTACTGAAATGTATAGCATTCTACTGTTTGCATTTTGCACTATGATGTATGAAACACAAAGGCTTTTATTGAGACATTATTCATATCAAGCACGCAAAAAAATGTGATATCCTGTGACAGTTCACTTATACTTGTTATGTGTCACCTGAAACATTTTCATTTTGCACGGATCTGTCAATACATTTGACAGAATATTAGGAACAATGCCTTTTATGGGGTTTAACTGTTAATTTAGAAGCAGTACAACTCCAAAGGGGATTTGTGTATTCAAACAATAAACTTTAATGGACTAAAATAGTCATTCGCTGACCTACAAAAGTAGTTCACACCTTATTTATAACTTCTTGAACTGAGTTCTTATGGCGCTTTAAAGGCCTGTTATTTGTTACCTTGAATGAGAATGATGAGAGATCTACCCTTTTAAAATGTTTTAATTCAGTTTTCAGTAGTTTTATACTGTAGAGACAGATGAGAAAGAAAACTGAGAAAGCTGAGCTGCAATTCATTCCTGTGGAGAATGTAGACGGATGTGGCTTTTATAGTAATTGGTTTTGTTCCCATGAAGCACTTCCTTTTTAAGATCTCCTTTACATTGTGTGCACAAAGCAGGAAACAAACATTTTGGAAGATGCATTTTAACACGCAAATATGGCTTCTGGCTGCTTTGGTAGCTCGGTAGGCCAAGGCACACGCACTGTTTGTTCCTACTAAATCCCATCCTGTTTCATCTTTTAATGTCATTGTTGGTGCCCACTGTCTACAAACAAAACAACTTTGAAATGGTGCCTGAAAGAAAAGAAAATTGTTGGCTTTCACGGTGGATAATAAACTGAGCTCAGTCTGGTGGTGATTCTGAAGAGGTAGGGGCTTAATGAAGCTCTCAGCCACTGTTGGATATTTTCATTATTATTATTATTATTATTATCATGTTGACCAATCAAAAGAACACTTTGGTTGAAATAATATTTTTTATTATCTGAACAGTGCCACAGTGCTTGGCATAGTCACCTCCTGGTTCAGATTAATTTTCCTGGCGTTTCCATGTTCTCACTGTGAACGTGCAGGTTCTTTCTGGATATTCCAGCTTCCTCCAATGGTTCAGACATGTATGTTACATTAATTGGAGAATCTGAATTGGTCGTGACAGCCTATATGATATACTTGTGTACCCCACCTCCCACCAAGTAACAGCTGGGTTTGACTTTTTAACCCACCAACAGGGGCGCCTCCAGAATATTTTCATACGGTTGGCCACATGGGGACCACTAAAATATTCGGGTGGCACGCCAAAAACAGAATTTCCAGTTTTATTATACTCATGTCAAATATACCGTATATCTTCCTTTAGTAGCCCGGGCGCTTATGAAAAAAATTATCCGGCCGGCCCGGCGTTTAAAAGAGATAACCGCCGGTCTCTTTTATTGGAATTGTCGTGGATGTGAGACGGGAAGAGGACCCAGGCGCGGGTTTTAGATTGAGGTGAAAAGACACGTTTACTTACAGTGCTCCAAAACGTATTCCAACAGTTCACAAATAATGCAGTTCCCAATTGTGCTCCTCCTCTGCTCCCGAGTGTCTCCTTGTCTGTGGTAGCCCAGTGCACGAGTGGTGCTCCCCAAAACTTATCTCCGCCCGACTCTTCTCAAGAGGAAGAAAAGACCAGAAAATCACAGTTAGCAGGTTCGCTAGCTGACAGTTCCAGTTCAGCTCAGTATAATAATCTCACTTCTACGGTTGCCGCGCATCCAGCTTAAATGCCGCTGGTTGTAGATGACGGCTGATTGGAAACAGCTGGCCAAGTGATGGGAGGACCAACAGCAGCGCGAAGGGACTTCCGGGTTGAAGGTCGCCCGGCTACTATTGGAGACCGGCGTCTATTTGTCGTGGCATGTTTTCAAACCGGCGTTTAAAAGAGACGGGCTACTAATGGAAGATATACGGTAGCTTACTCAAAAAAATATGGTAAAAAAGAGTGATATATCTAATTCAATATCTGATATTAAAGTTGATATGACTGAAAATAGGTACATGTATCCTGTGGTCACACTTATTAGAATTATTGCCAATATACGACAGTCTTGTCCGTGGAGATGATTGTGTGGGCCAGCAAGTTGTTGTTGTTGTTTTTTTTTTAACTGTTACATGGATATAAAGTTTAGTTAAAAGTACACAGAAATCCCGTAATGCTGAATTTTCTGCAGATAAAAATAAAAGCTGTGCCATACATATTTTTGGACCGTTAAATCACCAATGAATTACTATACATTCTATCACTCGAGCCATTTCTTATGCAGTTTTACACAAACATCTTTTCTCCCGAGCCTTGCCTCAAAGCCTGAAGTCAAAATCCATATTTCTTTCTTGTGTAAGTAGGGTTGCATACTCGGGTTTAAAACCTCTGCAGTTCCTGTCATGGCACATTTCACAGAGCAGTGGGTGAACACAGAGCAGAGCTGACAAGTCGCACTGCATGAGGAGGGAAGGCTCAGTTCAAAAACAGCTTGACTCACTGATAAATGCACTGGCCACTGGCCTATTAGCTGACAGTGTTGGTCAAAGTGAGTCAGTTAACAACAAGAGAGAGACAAACAGAGAAAGACAAAAACATTGTCTCTTTTGATGACAGACATGCTGTTCTGACACATTTTATCGTATACTTAGTAAGATTCATCAGTAAGTACTCGACTTTGTTGGCTAAGGTTCAGTCTCCCAACCATTTTTGGTAATGGGTTGAGTCAAGACTGACAAATCCAGTAATACTAGTGCTGTCCCTGCTGGCATGGACATACACTGCTGTGTGATTCCACCTGTTTATGGAGGCTTTGCAGCTACATACTTTGTCCGATAAATCTACCGCTTCTTAGCATGACTCTCTCTAAACAAGACTGACTTCAAACTTAATGCTTCACTTATTTGAGTGTCCAGAAATAAACCTGGCATGCCTGAAGTAGTCCAGCTTGATGTTTATGCGATAGGTAAGAATAAGACTAACCACATGCAGAGATTTTCAGTTTATTCATGACATAATGATGTCATTACTGAGACCCTCTGCTCTTTTTTTTTAATCATCTTTTCTAGGTTTCTAAATTGTCCCTCTTTCGTCTGTGTTGCTGTGTTTAACGTTAAGCATTTGTTACAACCACAGCAGCTTTATACTATGAAACATAAGATGAAATCTTTCTTGAGATTATTTTATAAATGTCATTCCAAACTAATCTTTTCATACATTTGAACTATAATATTGCTTAAGAACTAGGTCACTTCTGTGTTCAGTTAATAAAATAAAGGCGAGGCACTCTTTAACTCTGGAAAACCACTTTAAAACAAGATGTCTGTGAAGGTTCTCAGTCATCCAGGCCATAGTAGACTAAAGAGCTTGGAAAGAACAGCATCTGGGCTCCTTTAAGTTTCTCGAACTCAGAGATAGCTCAGTAGGTAGAGTGTTTGCCCCATAATCAGAAGGTCGGGGGTTTGAATCCATCCAGTGAAGTATCCTTGAGCACAGTACCATCTCTACACACTGCTCCCGGGTGCTGGATTGTTAGCTACTCACTCACTGAGTGAATGGCTTAAATGCAGAGAGCAAATTTCATTGCCTTGTACTGTAACAATGTGCAATGACAATAAAGTTGTGTTTCTTCTTGAAGAATCCGAGAAGCTTCTTCAGCTCATGAAGAAGGCCATTGTAGTCTAAAGAGCTTGGAAAGAAAAGCGTCAGGGCTTTTCTTCAAGAAGGTGAAACGTCTTCAAGAAACTTAAAGAAGTCCAGACGCTTTTCTTTCCAAGCTCTTTAGACTACTTCAAAACAAGCAGATGTGTAAATACCCTTGAATTGCAGTAAACGTCTGACTTCTGTTTGATCTGCTGCTTTAATTGCTTTCACTGTCCCAACTTACATTGATGGACATTTAAAAAATATTCCTCTATGAGACCTCTATAACCAAGATTTCTGCAGGAGCCTTATTTCAGAAGTCAAAAGCTACCAATTGGTAAAAATTAGTTTTTATTTGATAATTGAAGCATGTTTATCCAAATGCAGGTGCTCTTAGCAGATGAATTCTTTAGAAAACGTGCAAATTGAAGCTATGAGCTCCTGACATTTAGTTTCGTTCTGCTCTTTTTTTTCTTACTTCTCTGCTGTTCTTTTTTGGGTTTTTTTTTTTTTTTTTGGCTCATTCGTTTGCATACTAGTCACACATCTCCGCTCATGTCCTCCCCTCCCAGACTTTGACTCACTGACATTGACAGTGTGGGTGTTTGTTTCATCAGAAAGCAGTAGAAGGAGAAAGAATAGTGGAAGAATGCAAAAGAAAAAAATAGCAGTAGCGGGGACGGATAGGAGAACAAGAAATATGAACAGATAAAAGGAACGGCAGGCGAAAGCAAACCAAAAAAGAGACAACAAATGCAGCGTGAAACAAGTCAAGGTGAGAGGGATATTTAAGTGGGTGTGAAAGCTTTTAGTTCTGCAGGATATTACTTTGTAACTAGTTACAGCTCAGTTGATCATTGCAGATTTTTATTGCTGGTGTTTTAACATGTTTGGAATTTTACGTTCATCGGCACCGGCTCCTGTTCTCTTCTCTTTTGTCCATTCTTGTGTTGTTTGCAGTAAGTAAACATGTTTGGGGTGGGATTAATAACTGAATTTCCCGGACGAAGCCACCCAAGGGATTTATAAAATTTTATCTATCTATCTATGTTTGCTGCCTGAATTCAATTCTGTGATCAAGTTTATTTCAAGTGAAAATAGTGGCTGTTGACAAGCAAAACTAAGTGTGCGTGCATTTTATTAGTCATGTGTGTATAGTTACAAAATGGGGACCCACTTCCCTTAAGATGCAATAAAGCAAGCCCCTATAAATTCAATTAGTCGATTTTGCAATGGCAAAACATTTTGGTTACTGTTAGTAGGCTTCAGGAAATGTCAATCAACATGTATTACTATCCCCTCTAGAGTGGTGTAACAAAAACAAACAAAAAAAAACAGGGAAATGTGTCCAAACAAGAGGGTTTATATGGTTTTGTTTCATGAAGAAATTTCCAGTCTTAGGACAGAAAGAAGAAATGTTACTGCAGTAAAGGTAGTTTGTTTTATAACCTGGGTGGTCTACATTATCTTACACGTAGCATAGAGTTAATGATATCCACCACTGTACTGAGTAGTTACCCGGGTAACATATATAAGTGGTGGGTATTACATATGCAGATACCGTATGTTTTTTTTTCTTAATTTCACATTTCCCCTCAATATGAAGTATGTTGTTTGAGACGTTGGTGCCTGTACCACCTACACACATCCACACCGGCATTTCAGTGATCATCATTTCTTGCAGAATGCATTGACTTTCTTTCATTTTGTTGTCACTGGTATTCCTACTAATATTCACATTACTGTTAGTATAATCTTTCATACGTCTAAGATTAGAGTACGCTGATTTATAAAACATTTGCTCCATTTTTTTTTTTTCCAGTTGTGCTGATAGAGGGGAAAAACCGAAAAACTCACAAAATGATTTTCAGTCCTGTCTGTCTCTTCTGCCTAATCTTACTTCATATGCTTCAGGCATAGTTCCTGATGATGATATGGAATATTAATGCATCTTCCTCTATGAACAGACTTCCCTTTAGGTTTTCATAATCTTAGGATCTTCTGTGTTTGGACACATTTTCCCATTTGCATGACATATTTTAGTCATTTCCCAGACAGCTCATACACATTATGTTTCACAGTCATCTGGATAAATGGCAGCTTTATTCTGTTCTCTGATGCACAACTGTTTTGATGGATAGCTTCTTTTTTTCTCTCATTATAAGTATATATATTTCAAAGCCCAAACATTTCAAATCTAAACATAAAATGTATGGACACTTTTATGCAACAAGCTGATGTACGTTGAGAAAGAGATAAAAGAATGTAAGATAAGTGCCCGTTTTTATTTGTTAACATTAAAATATTTGAGCGAAAAATGGGAAGTCTTTTGTCTTTGGTTCAAAAATACCAATGGTGACTGATTTTTGGAATGCAACAATCATTATAACAGTGTTAATATTTTAGTGTTGTTGAAACAACACTGAAATATTAACCAGTTATAAATGTTAACCCAGGTATTGTTCCGTGCATTTGGGGTTGAAACGTTAGCAATTACCCACGTCAGTTTTCTCTTATCATTAGCAGCTAGCAGTTATGGCTAATAATAAAACGATAGTGTGGGAGCTAATGGGATCATGATCTTCTATGTCTGTGAAGTTAATAGACAGTTTCAATATAGCGGGATAACATGAATTTTATTGTGTGAATGCTTGTAGAGCAATTTTTGTGCTACTTTTACCGTTCAAATTTTAAACTATTCTGCTATTTCTGCTAATTCCAGCTATATCTTTTGGTAATAATAACTGTTACACTTTTTGAATTATTAAGCTTTTTATGCAATTTGTTTCCCATTGAAATGAATGGGAAACTTGCTTTTTATTTTAAACTACACTACTTCCACATACTTTAAAATGTTCTCCAATTATTGGGCTATCTACATATCTATTTATTTATTTGATTGAGCTTTTTCATATCTTCTACCGTTTTCTTCTAATCCCTTTTCAAGTTGACATTTGCATCATTATGATTTTTCTGAAAATACATGAGTTGCTATGTAGTGAGCTTAGAGTGGCACCTTGCTCAGGGGAAGCGGTTCAGTGGATTCGCGCCCCCGACCTTCCGATTACGAGGCGAGCACTCTACCTACTGAGCCTTCTCCTCCTCCTTTTGCTATATTGTAGTACTTCTGCTATATTGAAGTATTTCGGCTAAACACAGTACTTCTGCTATGTTATGTCTGCTATGTTATAGTGTTTGTGCAAAATTTAGTATTTCTGCTAAATACAGTATTTCTGCAAGCATACAGTTTCAGCATTGCAAACATTCACACAGCATTTTTGCAGGAAATGCTAATTTTTCTAGTTTAAAAAGGGTTTCTCCCTAAGTCCCAGATTGACGCTGGAAAAACTTTACCAACAACTAGACATGACAGCCTATCTTACCTACTCAAATATATAGTTTGTATCAAATTATTTCAAGCTGTTTCAAGTTTGAAATTGAAGTATTGTGACAACCCAAAAATATTTCTTTGGACATCAGGCCCATTGTATGACACAGTTCTAGCATCTCCAGCACATCTCTCTTAGGTTTTACATATACTTATTTTCATGCTTCCTGAGTAATTGTTCTCATCAGAGACTTTGCTGAAGTGCATTAAAGTCCCAGTTCTACCTTGGAGATGGATTCTGTATTTATAGTTTACAGCCTGTGGGGATTTTATCCAAGGTCAGTTGTAGATTACCTATTTGGCTCATTGAGCAGCGAGCTCTGTTAGATCCCCTTTTTAATGTGCATCGGTGATTGATTAAGCTAGTGTGTTTCTATGCCAGTAGAGGCCTTGACTGATGCATACAGAGAGCAATATATGTATGTGTGGATAGCTCTTGTGCAGAATGTGCAATCGATGCATGGACTCTCCTCACAATAATTACCTCATCCAGAAGAGGGGAAAGCCTGAGGGTTTAGAGAGTGTGTGTGTGTGTGTGTAGGTGTGTATCTATCATTCTTGCTTCCCAGCTGGCTTTTTGAGTCATGGATTGTTGCAGTGTCAGAGAGCGTGAAACTCCTCTTCATCAGTCTCCAATCAATGCTGTTGGTGGAAGCAGGGAGATATGAGGATAGAAGGGAAAACGATGGACACAGAGAAAAAGACTCTGCAAACGTTAAAGAAAGGCAGAGGATGTAGACTGAGAGACTGAAAATCAAAGTGTAATATTTTGCTCCAGTGAATGATGAAGAGAAAAAGAAAGATGAAATGTGCTGTATGGGGTTCTTTTAAGTATGAAAGGGAAACTCAGTGTCCCTTTCATACCTAAAAGAATTACAGGAACCATAAGAATGTAATAGGGGGATCTTGAGTATTTCTTTAGCTTTAATTTGATAAGTGCTAATTATTAACGACCTGCTGACCAAGTTAATTGCACACATCTGTGAATATAATGATTTAAAACATGCTGAGGCCATAAGACACTAGACTTCCAGGTCCCAAACAAAAGTCAGCCAAACTCCACTGTAAAGGTATTATAGTGAGCTGCTGGGTTGGATAACAGCCTGCATTAATCTACCTAATCAAATGGTAAATAATTGCATATTTCAGATAATTTATAGAGCAATTTTAATCTTTGCCCTAATACTGGTTTTCTGTGAAGAACTAGTGAGTACCACATTTCTAAATTTGAACTTTTATCTTCAAATTTCTTTCAATGTCTTTACTGAAGTCCTGTTTAAGGCAATTAAGCTCTTTCCCTCTGAAGTACGCCTCTTTCACATTTAGAAGCAGCCCGTTAGTCTGCCAATGTGTGCTCTTGTGTTAAAAACAAAGGGGGGCATAGAGCAGATATAAGAGAACAGCAATTTGCTAGCATGCAGCAGTAAAAGGGATATCATAAGAAGTAGCCAGACACTGTAGAAAAAGATGAAATCACCATCAGTTGATATCTATCATATATTGCCAGTAGTTGGCAGCTTTAACCAACTGGTAGGATACTGGTAGATGTCATTAACGCATTTAACTATGGTTTTGCTGCACTGCTCCAAAAGATACATATGTGGTTAATCACACGTAATGCTAGTGTTATACTTTCGTCTGCCATATACAAGATGTAAAAGTCTGCTTGTACTAAGGTGATGCAAATTTTGTAATCAGAGGGTGAACAAAAGACTCTATGCATGAACTCCAATTAGCTGCAACTCTGTCAGCACCCACACAGTGGACTAAAAGGGCACCAACTGTGAACGCTTGTAGTCTAGTAGACTACGCACACACTGTGTCCACAGTGGGGCCAATCCCAGCTGTATTGAGTTTTATTTACTTTTATACATACATATATATATCAGTGTGGAAATTTACATGCCCATTTTTCCAGATGTCTATATAGTCTAGATTCCTTTCTGTTTATTTGCTGTTATAATGGATCATAACTCACCTCATGGGTTACAATGTATAGGAAGTATAGGAGGTTGCTGATTATCTATGGTAAGGACTGAAACAAAGGTTATCTGAAAAGTGTTTGAAGTGTCACGCTCCTAATCACTGATCAGAGCTGAGACGTCACCAGTAGCTCGGCTTCAGTTACCCACACACAAATGAAAGCACGCATACACCGGTTCAAAATAGCAGGTGAGGACAGGTCGGTGTCAGGACATCCTTGTCGCAGCAAAGTTCCGTATTGGCACATGATTGTTGAATGATGTCTCTCTCGTTTTCTCTCTCTCCATGTGTGTGTGTGTGTGTGTGTGTGTGTGTGTGTGTGATAGAACATGTCATGCAGCTGTCTTGCTCTGATCCCAACTAAACCTAAGTGAGAAAAGGTGCTCCTGTAATAGCAGCACATGTACAATCCAGAGAGCAGTCACAATGTTTTTTTAATTCTCAAAGTTGCTCACAGCTTCTTGTTTTTTATTTATTTATATATTTATTTATTGTCTTTTGATGACACTCACTTCATGTGGATGGTGTTTAGACATATTTTGTTTATTTGGTGTACTGTGCCAGTAAAAGTATCTTAACAGCATTCTAAAACGAAGACTTAAGACTAGACTAGACCTGGAGGTTCGGCTTCTACGTCCTATCAATATAAATAAGAGATAAAACAGCATTTTAAATGTAAATGTCCTCTTCTAGTTTGGATAATTTTTAATTGAAGACATACACACATATATATATACGTGTACATGTGTACGTGTATACGTGTATGTGTATACATATATACAGTAAAAATCAATGACGTACTCGTCTGTCCCAACATGCATTTACATTGTAGATGCAACAGTTTGAAAAGTAACTGTAGGCGCGCTGTATATTTTAGCATTAGCATGGAGACATATATCACTCAGCGTCGTGTATGCTGAAAGGTTAACACAGATTTCTCGCCACCTTTATGTATTGTTTTGTCAGTGATCTCTCTATGCGGCATACTCTATAAACAGGTGACACATCCCTAGACAGCGGCTGCTCTCTCTTTCTTAGACATTTCCCATTTTCTAGGAAGCGACTTGGTATCTTGGTGCTTATTCAGCACATTGAAAGCACGAGTCAGCTCTCGCTTATCAAATTGCTTGTCATATTCACAAAAGAGAGCTGGGAGACTGCTGCAGGACACAGTGATATGCAGTAAGCCAGCTTCCTTTTTAAAGTCATTGGAAAGAAATCAGTGAGCTTAAAATAAACCACCAAGATATTATGATGGTGGAATTGGTGCTCTTGGACATGAGTTACTGGCTAGAACTATCTTAACATTTTAGGCCAGTCATCTCCCATTATGGTCTATTTCATAAACATTAACAACAACTCATTCGGTGACATTTCTAGTTTAATATGAGCCATTTATTACCGTTGACCTTATAAATAGAATAAACTGCTAGATCACTTTTTTAAAACTGAATTGAAGTAGATTTGCATAAAAGTGCCGGCTATTTGCTGCTGTGGTCAATTAAGATAGATAAAGGACTAAAGTGGTGATTTCCTCATCTACTGATGCAAGTTTAAGGCACAACGGGCTAACATGCTGTAGATGCCATTGCATGTGTGCACATCTGTGTGTGTGTGTGTGTGTGTGTGTGTGTGTTTGTGTGTGCGTGCGTGCGTGCGAGTGTATGTGTGGTGGGTTGGGTTGGGGGAGGACCAGTATGTTACTGATGCTATTCTATGTGTCACGCACCTTGATAGCTTACATTATTTTTGTTAAGACTGCATGTTTCTGATCTGAAATATATGTATATTTTTTCTCTCTACGTTTGTATGTGTGCGTTTGTGTGTGTGTAGGTGTGTGATTACTTTAACATGGCATGCATTCTCCTCTGTGTATGTAAACAATTCTGATATTAAAATGACAAGTGTTGTTTTTGATGGAGAAGCATCTAACCACTTCCCTTGACAGACAATTGCCTGATAAACTTAAACGCTACACAAACACTCATGTTGAAGAAAACAAATGCTCAAAGAATATTTAAAGAATCTACTAAAAAAAAAAAAAATGTAATTCAGTACCCTTATTGTATCAGATCAAAGTGTTCAAATTTGATTCCTTCATACTTTACTTTTTTTCTTGCATTGATTAAACAAACATACACATAATTAATCTCAATATTATTATGCCTTAGCAAAGTCATTGTCTTACTGCTTTATTGATACTAATAGGCAATTTACCGTTTTTTTTTTCCTTAACTCACTTTGTTTCCTTTAAATGAAACTATTATTATTCTTAAATTGTACTATGTAGATTGCTGTGTGCGCTTATTCATGAATGAACATGTTTTGGCAAAAGCAGTAAAATAAATGGATAAAGAATAATCACTCAAAAAAATTAAAACACAAAAATTATATTTTTTGGGGTCTCTTTTCTTTCTCTCACTGCCTTTAAACTTTTGGGATACGTTGATCATCTAAACATGGATATGTACAGACACATGTTTGTGTGTGTTGTGACATCAAATCAGTTAACAATTTTAAAATGCATTTGGGGAAGTTGTCACATGATTCTCTCGAGTGCTCTGCTCTTAAAAAAAATTCTGCTTCTTTTTACAGTCTTTGTTTTTTTGTTTTTTTTTGTCTCTTCTATTCTGATCAATTCAGTTTACAATATCTGATGTGTGTAATTTATGCTACTTTATGCAATGTTTTAAAGTTTATGATCTTGAGACGTTTATCTTTAGTTCAGTCTTCATTTTCAACAGAAAACTAACATTTTTTTGCCTCTTTTTTTTTTAAAGTCCCTCTTTTTTTGGTCTTTAACTTTCTTAAATGAACTCATGCAGAGTAAATTCCAACATTAAACGAAGCGGACATTGTGGTAATGTTTGCCCAGTCTGCTTGTCAATGTGAAGATTTTTCTAAAAAGAAAAAAAAAAAGAAAAGAAAAAAGGGGGCTATAAAATCAATAATGATTGAAAAACTTTCTTTCTTTTGAGAGCATCTTTTGAAGACTGTTTGTGTTCTTGATCACCCTGTTTTCCTCCATCTTCTCCTTCTTGGTCCTATAGGTCCCCTTACAAAGAAACACACTGATGATTTAGGTGATAGTGACCGCACGGACGACGAAGGTATTTTTTCCCCCAATGCCAAACTGATTTGCATGACAAGGGAAATCAAACTTACCCTTTCTCCTACAATTTTTATCTTCTTTGATTTTCTTACATTTCTTGTCCTTTTTTTGAAATTGATGGACATTTTCTTTTTGCTCTTTACTCGTAAACTCTCTTTTTGGGCTGGATGTGTTTTGTCCTCCTCAGCTTGATGTCTAAAATTTACATGTCTTCCACCATTCTTTGATATTAAAAGTGTAACATATGTAGATTATCTGCTTGGATTTGCTGTTTCCTTTTTCTTTACTTTTCTATGTTGCATCCCACCAGCAGATAGAATAACTATTAACCCTTCAGTCAGCTCTTAACACATTTTTGCATGTTTTTTGTTTTGATTTGCCTCGTTTCTAAAATACGATCATGTTCAAAAGTTTAACCACTGGCTAACTGGCTTTCTTCTACAGTAACAGATCTATTTATTGTTGTTTTTGGCATCAAAACAACCTTTGTGAATATGATAACTCTAAAAGAGCATAAATTACTAGAAAAGATGTTAATATCTTTCTCAGCCCTAGTTGCTGCGAAGACGTGTGGGGTTCAATGCTCCAAAATCTCAAATAATTTTTATATGTAAAAATTGTGATAAGCTAGCAGGAATATTGGGCAGTGATGAATTTGGTCAGCATTTGCAAGGAACCCGTATCACATGGCATTATGTTCTCACTGTACCGACAACATAAACACTTCTGTCCCTTGGTCATTTCAGTGGACCAATCATGTTGCTTCTTTCATTGTAAATGAATGTTCACTATTTGTGAGCTGCTGACTCAGAAGATTGCGATTAGAATTTAGCAGACATCGCTCTGAGACAAAGCTGCTTCTCAGGGGCAAATACCTCACTGGTGGAATTAAATCTCCTGTGAACCAACTCTGCAAAAGGTAAGACAAGGTGAAGTGAATATTGCGGCTTAGCTGATCAATTTTCAAAGCAGACACGTTTGTAGTTAGAATGTACGTAATATATTGTAGTTAATATTGACTTTGGTAGTTAATTATTGATCCTGGTAATTAAAGATCGCAAAGTTGATAACTGACATGTAGCTACATGTTTTAATTTAAAGCTCTGGAAAAGTGGACCCTGAGGTAAGACTTACTTACTTTACTACTGATATATGTAAATAGTAT
>VURO01019715.1:59251-81339 GCA_015108175.1 Pelvicachromis taeniatus
CATAGAAATAAAATAAAAATAAATATATATATATATATATATATATATATATATATATATATATATATATATGAAATCTGTGTCTGCATACGGGCATACCCACAGTTTCCTGCCATGATGTATTACCGAGTGGTATAAAGAGAAGAGTCTATAACCATATATAGTAATCAAAACATGTTAGTTAACTCTGGCCTGGTTCTGTCAAACTCACCATGTGTTTGAAAATAAGCAACATAAGTTGACCTGCACATATTACCATAAAGTTTCTAAACTCAAATGCAATAAAAACAAATTATTTTTCACCACATACTGTTAATCATTTAAAGCCATTTAATCCTATAATACAAGGCATGCATTATAAAAATAAAAAAAAAAAGACTTCAGGGTTCCAGCGGATGTCTTATAAAAACTATAAAACCAACCCACTGCAATGACTCTTCTTTGTATTGAAACAAGTGGTGTTATGCTGCTCTGGCATTCCACTTGAAACCCATTAATCTCATCAATAGAAAAAAGAAGAACCTTTGCTCAATTGCCATAAAATAGGAGACCTTTGAAAAGTCATATTAGGAATAAAATGTCTTTGATAAAACGCAGAGATGGTGTCGTATCCCCTTGAGACTACTGCAGTGCAATTTTAATGACAGGCAGAAAGTCTTAATAAAGCACCTCTACTGTATAATGTGACGAAGTAAACAGCAATTACATCCAAGTAAGACTCGCAAACCATCCAGATCCCTTTGATCTGCACCATCATGCAGTTTTTATGGCAGTTCAAACACACATGCACACACACGCACGCACACACACATACACACTCCAGTAAGATTATAGAAAGTCGCAAAGCTCACACAAATCTATTCAATAAATTCCCTGCTAGCTTCAAGTGTTATCTTGATAAAGGGTGTGGGGAAGACAAGTAATCCGGTTTAATTTACAGGGAAATATGTTTAAGAATGCATACACGGACGCGCAGACACTCACACTCTTTCAGGGTAACTCCAATCAGTTTGAACTCTCCCTCCCCTTTTTACTTTCCACGTAGCTCTAGAAGCGTTGACCTTTGACATAGTGTTGCCTTTTATCCGCCAACTTATTGAGGACATCCCTTTACAAACCCTCCCATCCAGTATCTTGCATTTTATAATCTCTTTATATTCTGTAAAGCTGCTATTTGTAATCCTTTTTGTGCTGGGAATAGAGAGTAAACAGGAAAACCCAGAGAACTGAGGATTTGTTAGAAGCTTCTGTTTTAACATCAAATATTGCTGGAATAGTTAAGAGTCGGAATGCAGAAGTGAAGATAATTTAAACTGTGGCATCTACTTATGGAGGCTCTAATACCTTTTTAAAGTATTGGATGTTATTACCTGTGAGAGATTAACGTATAGGGATACAGTATAGATTGGAGTGTTAGGGGCCCAGAGATGTTGCTTATACCACGTAGACAATCTTGGAGTTAAAGAAAAGATCAATATCAACATCCTTGCCTTGCTCCATCCAGCTCATGCTTGCAAATAATGAGGCTGTTTAATATAACATATGTGAACTAAAATAAATCTTCTGCTTTCTGGATTGGGCAGAATTTTGAAAGCAGAAACTTTGGGTTTTCATTCTGTGGCTGAGTTGTTTATCCGCATATCCTTAAAATGAGATGGATCTTCAGTTCTCTATCCATCCATACTCTTGCGCTTACCTTTATCAGGGTCAGAAGGGAGGGGACTAAAGCCTATGCCAGCTACCATCGGATGGAGAGGCAGGGTACACCCTGTCCAGGGTGTCACAAATCTGACGAGGAAGCCAGAGTCCACAAGGAGAACTCCACAATGAAAGGGCTGGCCAGATGGTGGAATCAAACTCAGGAAGTTCTTGCTATGAGGCATCAGCGCTAACCACCGTGCTCCCCTTCTTCAGTTCTGTGGACTTAAAACCATACAACATGGTTATTTTTCTTTGTCTTTAGGTCAGGGACGCAGTTTATCACTATTCATTGATGTGATGCTCTTGGCTTCAATAGCTGGAACAGGCATGATGTGCAGGAAAATATTGAGCAGCTAGGATGACAATTAATACCCCAAAGTCTGGTTCTTAATCCGAAAATGAAGGCATACGCCACTTGGGGCAGTGCTCCACTACCCCAAATAGAGAAGTTTAAGTAACTTTGGGTTCTGGTCATGAGTGAGGGAAGAAAGGACCGGGAGACTGACAGATGGATTGATGTAACACCTGCAGTAATGGGGTAAATATAGAGCTGAATGCAAAAGCATGACCTTACTACTTGAGCTATGTTTTACATTTTTACTCTTACGTATGGCCACAAGGTCTGGGTAGTGACTAAAAAGGTGATTCACAGAAGTCGTTGAAATGGACTTTATTGAAAAGGGTCCCTGGCCACAACCTGAGACATATGGACGTTAATCATTGGAAAGGAGCACAGGGTAGAGCTGCTACTTCTCCAGTGCCATAGGCCTGGGAGCAGAACCAGGACAGCGTTTATCGTAGATTTAAATCTCAGTTGATTTGAGTGTGATCAGTGTTTGCATTGCATATTATAATTTAGCTGAAATGTAGTTTTCCAAATAAAATAAAATGATTGGTCACTATTTCCATATATATTATCTACTGTTCACATTTCCACATGGATGCCTTCTTAACCATGCTAGTGAATAATTATTATGAATTTTTTTTTTTTTTTTAGTTTTCACTGAATACATTTTATTAGGCAGCATTTGAATCAGTTTTTAGCACTTGGCCTCATTTTGTTTCTTGTTGGCCTTAGCAGCATTCCTGTGTCTTTATTCCCTGCAGCAAAAAGCTGGAGCTAAAAAAACCCCCTTTTCTTCTTGTGACTGTTGTTGGTTTGATAAGTCCTCTACACTGGCAAAGGGAGAGGATACCAAAGTTTTTGCAACAGCCTGGGGGCCTCTCTTAGGGTTTGCTCAGAGAAATCTAAAGCACCTGAATCTCTTTGATCATAACCTCATCCTCAAGGAAGCAATGATCTACTCCATGCTGGCATGGCACCTCTCCTCTGACAAACTCTCCCCGACCCATACTCATCCCAGGGAAGATTGAGTGGTCGAGTCACTACATGATTGCATCTTATTTTCACTCGTCTTAGAGCAAGCTTTCATCTTTCTGCTCACTGTGAAACACACACACACACAGAAAAAGAGAGAACACTTGAATGTTCCTGCCTGTTTCTACACGCATTCTTTGAAAATTAATTTACAGGAATCAATATTAGCTACTGATTACAATAATCATACATGTAGTTGCTAGTTCAATAATCACCTCAAATACAATTTATTCACTGATGGAAAGTGGTGGGTGGTAGAAAGTGTTGAAATATGCTGAATAAATTGATAAGTAAGGAGAATGAATGGAGAGGCTGGGATTTACAAGATTTTTTTTGGCTCTGAATGCTGCACTTGGCAGCCAATGAACGTTGCCAGGAAGCCATACTGAGAGCAAGCTGGATAGCATAAACTTAAAACCTTAATATACAATGTGTTGAGTGTACACTGGGAGTTGTTTTAGTCAGTAAATCCAGATAAATTCAGGTAAATCCATCAATGTTCGAGCATCGCTGCAGCACTTTTATCCTAACCTCCCTTCATTACCACTGACCTTCAGCGAAGAACAAAAAAAGCCACACTGGATTTATATCACTTCAGCAGAATTTAATTTCTATTTTCAAGTAATACTTGAGAGGGCTCATAGCAATACAGGTGACTCTGATATTACACAGCTTCCATGCTAAAGAATGATTATTTTCATAACTCTTTCCTCATCATTTTGTTTACAAACCCATGTTAACAATTACAATTAATGTTATTCATGCTTTTTATTGTATAAAGCCCACTTGATTTCACTGTAATTCACGGTTGTCGTAATCGTCGACGTAATCTTCACTTGTCATTCGTAGTCATGACGTTGGCACCCCTACCATCTTCACTGTTGTTGTCATTATCAAAATCCAAGCCATTCTTTTTCCAGTATTTCAAATATTGCAGTTTGTTTTTTTCCAGCACATATTTGGCACAGACGCTTTGAACCACAAGCTGTGGCGGTGTTATTAGACGCTAAGAGTGAATGGTCCTGTTTGTAAGTCTGACAAAATCTGCAAAAGGAGGCAGAAGGGGTGGTGTTATCAATCACAATACTGTCAAACCAGGAAACTTCACTGTGGGTCATTGAGTTTTATTTAGCATTTAGTTTTTTCTGTTTGTTTTTTTTTTTTCATTCACTATATTTTAGTTTATACACCAATAGTTTGGGTCAAAATAGTTGCAATTTGGATTACATTTTAATGAAAATCAGCCCCTTTTATTCCAAAGAGTCAACAATTCACAGGTTGGAAGTTGCATGTTACCTGGCCCCACTTCTGTTTTCCTGTCATTGTGTTGACTACATCATAACTGCCACCACAGTAACATTAACATTAGCATGATTGCTGTAATATTGTCCTTTAGTAACATCACTGTCTTGATCATAGCTGTTGCCTTTTATACTTGTCCCTGTTGCCATCACTGTAATAGGTAGCTATCATGATTTCTTTTAGCATGGTTGTTATTTGTCACTGATATAATTTACACCATAATAGTTTTCAGTATCATTATTATCAACACTATTAGCAATCTAATAATTAATCGCTTTCATAGGTTGCTATTGCCGTCATCAAAACCATCTTGGCTGGCACCAGCAAAAATTATTTTTATTTCCACGATCGTCACCACTATCAACTACATTACCATTACTGTCACTATCATGGTTGACATCATCGACATCATTGTTATGCTCATTGCAATCACCATTTAACATTCCCACTGCTGATTCCACTATGTATCCAGTATTAATTGCCATTATCCTCATCACTGTCACTCATCAAGGCTGTCAGTTAACGATCACTACTGCCACTGTCATGCCAACGTCACTATCATTACCGTTACCATTGCGTAACCACCTTCGTAAACAGAATCATATCATCACAATTACCCAGTTCATTCATTCTTATTATATGCTCGGTGTGTCCCCCCCCCTCCTCTCCTTTTGTTAGGTTGCACATATATCTGGACTGTACAGCAGCAGCACACATACACACTTGCCATAATCTCCTGACCTTTTTTGTCAGGAGTTTCTGGAAGCGTTCCAGAGGAGAGTTATGATGTGTCACTACATTGTGGCCAGTGCCTGCTGCGACAGAGGGAGCTGAATAGCTTTTAAAAAAAAAAAACCTGTAAAAGGACAGAGAATGTGAAGTGATGTAATGGTCTCTGCACTCAGGGAAACAGAAGAAAAGACAAACATAGCACAAAGACACATTCAGAGAGCATTTTACTAAAATCAGCCTATATTTTAATTTCCTGTAAGAATTTTGTTTTCTTTGATCCCAATTTATTTGCAAGGCCATTCCAACTGTGAATTCTCTATTGGGAGAGTCAACAAAATATATATATGTTGTAGTTAAAGATTTAGCAATAATGTTAAAATGATGCTGATGCATGACATTTATAGGAGAACCTACAAACTATTTTCATAGCAGTCTTTTAGTGTCAATAAGTTTTTCTTGGGGTTTCTAATTTGCCACTCCTCTGGTTTAGAAAAGTATAGAAAAATATTGACAAAATCTGTCTTTTGTTTTCTTGGTTGGTTAACTTGTAATTCCCCAAAATAGTCACTGATCTCTCTGTGGACCTGATCCCTCACTGTAAAACATCATTAGGATAAATGATGTGCACTGCTACATGTACTGATGGAAACAGTTAAGAATCAACATGAAAAGTCTCATCGCTGAAAAAAAAAACGAGATGAAAGTGGTACCTTGTTTTGAACATGGGCTGCCACATGTTGTTAGATCTCACCAACTCTTCACATCCATTTTGCTTACAGCCCAACCCGCATCAACGCTACATCAGTGGCTAAAGGTTTACAATACAGTCACCCTTTTCTTCAACTCCATAAAACAAATTCTGGCGCCAAGAGCATGCTCACCATTCTCCTGAGCCATAACTTATATTTGCCAGATGCAAGTACACATATTTCTTTTTTTTACATTAATAGATTCTCACTGCTCAAAATGTTGTGCTCTGCTTTAAATCACGCTGAATTATTTTGAAAGACAAGCTTCTTGTTTAGCTTTCACATTTATCAGTCTGTGCTTATATGCATTTATATTCACAAAGTCAAGGTACACATATCTCTGCAGTTGGAAAAAAAAAAAGAAGGAAAAAAACTACTTAACTGAATTAAAATTATGTTCCAATAAAACAATGCCTTTTCATAAAATTGTCAAACCTCATATGCTATTTTTAATACAATTTTCTCCCATGTTATTCTCCAAAGTTCCTCGGTATAGTGGGACAGTTTTTGGATAGTCCATTTCCTGAAGGAAAATACCACTCATTAAATTAAACACATCAAATATCGTCTTTCCTTTACAGCCATATGGAATTTAAATACATTGATAAACAAATCAAACAGTATATCCCAATAACAACATTCCTCTAGTGCTTTCATATTGACAAAATGTTTTGATGCCTAAAACTGACAAGGTCTCTGTGTTGAAAGCCAGTGTGTCAACGGGTTGGCGAAAGCCGCCTACAATTGAAAGTTTTGAAAGTGAATCCCTGACCGTCACCTTCAATATGTCATCTAATAAGTCCTTCTGCCTCTTCCACCTTCTCCTTTTTACCCCCCCTCCTCTAGACATTAGGGAGAGTGGAAGCCCCAAACCAGTGATGGTTTTCATCCATGGGGGCTCCTACATGGAAGGAACTGGGAATATGTTTGATGGCAGTATCCTGGCCAGCTATGGAAACGTGATTGTCATCACTTTCAACTACAGACTTGGCGTCCTAGGTAAGGATCCTGCAATGAGTGACCATTATTGCTGTTGTGTTCTTGCTTACCTTAGCTTTAAAAAGATGACGACTCTAGGAGGGATGTCTTTGTTTCTCCTCTTTCTTTCTTCCTTCCCTTCTTTTTTTTGCTCTTTACATTGTTCTGGCTCAAACTGGCATTTCTTGCTAATATCTGGTCCTGTTTATTTGTTGGTTGATTGCACTATTTCCAAAGACTGCATTTGAGCTTTCTATGAGATGATTGCTTTTCATTCTTGGCTTTGACACTATAGTAGGCAGGGGAAAGGCCTAGTACGGAAAATGTTTGTGCCATCCCTTTTCTGATCTTTTTCACATCTACACATTTGTTTAAAGTGACATGTTGATAGCAGCTCTGCATAGTTTGAAGCTGGTTATCACTCTGCTGTACATCTCTTGCTTCCTTTCATATATTTAGTACAATGGATTTTCAGTCCCTTTTTGTTTTTGGCTATTTCGGTTTCCTGCTTCCCCTGTCTTACTTTTTTCTCATCAGAGTAATTCCTAATGCCCCTTTCCTTCTTTTAGATGTCACTGCCACATGATAGAAACAAAGGTGCACTGTGAGATTATGTTGTCATGGAATTGACCATTTTCATTTAAATGCTCTACTGGTTTATGGGGTTTTCACCTGGTGTGATCAAAGGATAGCAGAATAAAGATACAGGGCAATATCCGCCTTTCATTCAAATATATATTAAAAAAAGAATTCTTGGCATGTGTGTAAGTGTGCATGCATGTACAGTTGTGTGTTTGCGTGTGTCAGGGTATATTTAGCGAATTAATATAAATGCTCACACAATAATCTTTGTGAAGAGCAGAAACACAGTATCAGTGAAATATGAATGTGATCTGCAGGTGGTCTGCATCATCTCTGTAATCTCTAAATAATTCAGACTCTGATATTTTACATGAGTTGTATTTTAATTGCAAATACTAAGACTGGGTGGAAAAACATGTTTTCTTGCTCACATCCTTGTGATACCCAAAGATCAACAGTGGTACTAAAAATCCTGACAGCTAGAAGTCAGATAATTAATATACATATATGAATATTTTATAAAACATCTAGTGTTTGGATAGACAGCCTTCTTATCCACTCTAAAGTTTAGCTTCGTTGTAGAGGTACCATGGGTATAAAGTTGGCTGTTTCCAAACTCCACTCTCCAAAACCTGCTGTGTTCAAAGCTGAAATCCTGGACTTCCCTGTTGTGAATAAACTGGCCTAGCCAATTCAAACTCTCTTTACAAATAACATTTTTTTTTAGCTTTAGATTATAGTTATACGCATTATGGAAATTGCATAAGCAGCTGAAGTGTACTTCCACTTGCAAACATCAAAAGTGTGAGAATGGATAAAAAAGGCAAAGTAAGGTGAGAGCAGATCAGTCAGTTACATTTGAGAACATTTAAAATTATTTTAAGTGTGGTGAAGTCCTCAGACCCTTAGGCACTCCCTCCTTCTCATTCTTTCTTCCCTCCTTTCCCCGCTCTCCACTTCGTGTGCAAGCTCTTAACTGCTCCAAGCCTCATAGTGTTGAGGGAAAGTGTATTCCTGCTGGTTAACATGAGGCACTGCTGTTTGCTCTCAGATTAAACTCTGTGTGTTTGTGTTTACCCCCCTGGCAATGGGCAAACGTGTGCAGCTGTACCTTACCCAACCTTCTAGTGGGCTGTGTGTGTTTGTGTGTGTTTGTGTGTGTCTGTGTGTGAATGACAGTAGATATAGGACTCATAATCAGTGGGCTTGTGGGCTTTCCATTCAGTTATCCAGTATAATTGAGTACAAGTTCTGTGTTGGACTCTTAAGTTGTTTTTCTTTCTCCCTGTTAGGAGTCAGACCTACACGGTTCTGACACTTAAATGGGAGTTCTTTCTCTCCGAGGTCACCACGTGCTGTCTCAAAGGGGAATGCTGTAATATTACAGGGCCTTAAGGTTAAAACATAAAGTACCTTGATATTACTGTTGCCGTAAACTGGATATAAACTGAATTGAATGGTAATGTTTTATTAGTCCAGATGTCATGAAAAATATATCATACAGGCTTATGTAATCCAGCAGCCTCTTTAATTAAGGCCAGTTTGTGTGGATAGAGTATTTCATTATATCTATGTCTCACATCAAAAATACTGCCAATCACATGTTCTTAATATAAATAAACCAATAAATTAGGTGTGATAACTGAACATGTGTTGGGTTTAACATTTGGTGTGGGGAAAAAAAAGTGGATATATGAGTTAATGAAAGAGATTACACATCTCAAAAAACTAAGAAGGACTAGGAAACAATGTTTGTTTAAACCTTTTATTCATACTAACATTTACCAGGCTCGCAGTATTATAATTATGTTCTCTTGTTAGCCAGTTGGCCACTGTTGGCTAAAGTGTGGGAATGACCTTGCCCAGCCAGCCATTGCAGCACCTGTTTGCTCGGAGATGCTGCTCAGCTGACAGAAATCCCTACCCTCGCTCCAGTGATTTTTCTCCTTGGTTTAGTGTGTTTGTGTGTGCAAGTAAGCACTACGAAGGAAACCATTAGCGGCTTTAAATATGTAGAGCTGCTGACGCGAAGCTGTATTTATGGGTTAAGGGCCTTGGCTACAATGATTTTGGCCATGGGGCATGTATATAGTATGCTACTGTCAGTGTGTGTTCACGAGTGTGTAGAGGAGATTGTGTGTTTAATGAATCAGGAGTTTCTCCAGGGTGCAGATTGGGTGTTTATGAAACACATAGTATAGCGCTATCAAAGTGCCATCTCACTCCCCCTTGGTTTATAATCAGAAATCCTGCTGTGAAAGTTAGTTTTTGTTTGAATTGTTTTGAAGTGCTTAAGAAGCTAAGTGCTCTATCACAAATATGCTGTGATGATTTCTTTTTCCCTTTAAAGTGAGATATTATTCTGAAATTTGCCGGATATTATCATATAAAATCTCGCCTTGTCATAAAAACATGTCGATTCCCATCAGTGTCTCCAGTCAATAAAACTTATATAGGGGATTGTTACTGAGCAGTTATGAAACTGTCACATTGAGTTATTTAATATTGTTTAATCCCAAATGTCTATCATACTGGCATTGTGATGAACACAAAGTCACAAATGTTGACTGCATGTGCCAATGTGTGAGCTTTAAGCCTCCACACTTGGCTGTTGGACTGCTGAAAAGTGGACTGTGCCTTTAAGGCCAGGCCCTCACAGTGCGGAGTTTGTTTCAGCCCAGCCAAAACCTTTAATCATGCTGATTGATGAGGTGCATTTCCCTGACTCAAACCTTCTCCAAATACCCCTTCCATTCCAGCCATACATCAGCCATTCAGCCAATTCATCAAGCCTCTGATTGTTTTAAGATATACCTGGCCAGTAAAATATCCATTTCTCTGCATGCTACTGCTCCTCTTACTCCAGCTTTCAGCACTGTGATCAAGCCTATACAGAACTGGCATGAGAAAAGTACCAACTAGCAGAATATAGATCTTTTAAAAGCAGGTTAATATAGTAGTTTGATAATTATGCATTTAAAATGTATCCATAAATTGATCTATTTGTCAATTCTTCCATTTGTTGCTTTACTTTACCAAGATTCATAATGACTTTACGAGCTCCATGACAAATTTTAAAGTTAAAACAAATGAAAAAAACAAACATCCTGGAGGTTTCTATGAGCTGAAACATTAGCGTTATCATTAATTATTTGATCAGCACCGTAATTTATTCCAAAGAGTCCCAAGATAGTCCTGTGCTGAGACATTTCACTGATTGCATGCTTGCTATTTTTTCCTGCATGCTGCACACATTAGGAAATCCACAAATATCAGATTTGGCTAGCTAGCTATTCAAATTAGGACTGTGTGCATTTCACACAAGCATTTTTCCTAATATTTACCTTCGCAAATAATGTTCTCTCGCTCCCTTTTTTATTCTAATATATCTTCTTTTCTTTTCCCCTTCCACAGTAATTGGACTTTTTCTTTCCTATTAGTTTTTGTCCTGCTGGCAAAGTGTGGAGGACTATTATTTTCATGCTTATTAATTTCTTTCTCCCTGAAACAAATACTCCAATGATTTAGGTTCATTACTCTTTCTGTGCCTCTGTGCCAGCTCTCTTTTGCCCTACCTTCTCCTCTTGCTAGTACCCCCCGACACAGCTTGCTAGAAAAACTTGAGAGCATCTAATCCTTAAACAAAAGTGTTTGAGTTATCATCCATGTGTAATGATTGGTCCACCTGCAAACACTGGTATTGTTATTAGTTCTCTTCATTTTCATTTTGTCTCACTTTTCCCAGGTTTTCTCCTGAGATAACAATAAACACATTTTCAAAAAGTCCATAGCCCTAACCTGTATGTTTGATGAGAGATTTTTGTAGGGGCAATTGTGAAGCTTAATCCTTGTATGTAACTAAGGGAATAAACGTCAGTAGTAGGAATTGTGAACGTCCTTGCAAAGCTATTCAGCACTATTAGGCTGTTTTATGTACAAAAAACTTTTTTGCCATAAAAGCTTTACAGTGTTGTAATGCTTGTAGTTTTGTATCCTGAACACTAATTGTCACAAGCTCTGTGTGTGTGCGTGTGTGTGCGTGTGCGTGCGTGCATAGGCATATTTAAATGCATCATCAGCAGTCCTTTGCCGTACTGCTTGGATGTTCTTTCTTGTAAATTCGCCAAATAGGGCTCAAACATTTCCTCTGCTATTTTAGGGCAGAGAAGGCTTTGATCAGTGGACAGACTGCATCGAGACATGTTGTACTATTTGCTTCAATATTTCCCAGTTTCACTGTGCTACCCTGTGCCAAGATCCCAGCATTTCTGAGGAAAAAAACTAGGGAGCTGACAAGACAGATGACATGATTGGAAATCATGACTTTCTATCCTTTTGGTGTGACATCAGCGCAGATATGCCCTTTGATTAAAGTGCAATCTGCCCTGATCTGTGTGGTCCAGTATTTCCCATGTTCATTTAATTACTGATACTACAGTATTTCTTTTTTATTTTGTTTAACAGAATAAATGTTTGGAATGAGAATTTTTATTCATTCTTAAAATGTTTTGTGACCAAGCTGCCTTGTACTGGCGATTGCTATATTGTACCATTCTAAATGTTTTTTTTTTTCCCCCTTGGTAAGAACAGTAAGTACTGAACATTTAGTGCATCCGTAATACTTGTGTGAACATTCATTAGCAGGATCAATTGGCTTAGGTTAGCAAGTTACCTTTTAGTTGAAATTTCTAGAAATCATTTGTTTTGTCATTGCACTGGATTTATGTTGAAGTATTCTGGTTGTGAGGTTATCCGTGTATATCACTGCTCCGTTTGCTTTTCACCTACTCATTTGGCTGAGTTTTTCTGTGATTTATTCGTGAGTGAGCAGCAATACTAATGGAAGCTATGCTATGCTAATGGTGATCTGGCAACAGCAAGGTTGGCGATGCAAGGTTACAGCAGCTTTCCCGATGCATCACGGATTGGATTCATCTAGCCAAGACTTGGACAACAGTCAGCCATCTGGGCATGTTTAATAATGCCAGGTTGCTCTAGCCACAACCATTGCACCTTGCCACCAACGCACCTCACAATATTATGCATGGTTCATGGCTACTAATAGTTACAGCCTTTATATGAGCTTTCATCTCATAGTGTTTGGAAGAATCATTTCAAAAAATGGATCAAACATGTATAAACTATTGTTCCTGGTTTCATTCAGGCAATTTTTCTGAATATATAATCGCAGTGTTCCAAACCCTCACCCTGCACTTTATTGTGAGTCCAAATTAGTACTTTTACAAACTTCTTATCCAGTCAGCTTTTAAAGTTTTTTTTAAGTCTAAAGTAATTAAAACCAAATTTCCATGATTAAATCATGAAACAGCTTTTGAATTCATCTTTGATATTACTTCTCTTCTACAATAAAACACAAAACTGCGACACAATAATAATTTTTCAAGTCACAAAGTCCTCTGATTTCCAAGAGCTAAAATGAAACCAGTACTTAATTCTTGCATGTGGATGCTTTCAGTCCCTGATACATGATGAAGTAGCAAATTCCTTCCCTTTTCCTCTTCTACTGTTAATTAAGTTCTCATTCTCCTCCTCTGCTTATTATACAAATACTAAAAATACTAACACCAAATATACTAACTGGATTGAATATTTTTAAATGTTATGTACTAATTCTACTACTCTAAATATACTAACTGAATTGCTGCTTAATGTATGCAAAAACTGTAAGCTTTAAAATGATTTTGAGCTTTGTTTGCTTTCTACCTCCATCGTACTCATAGAGGTGACATGAACGGTAATGTCTGCTGATGTCTGAATGCTCATACAGCTACCCTCCCAAGTAACTGTTAACAGTAATTAAATTAAACGCGCACACACATACGCACACACACACATATGAGTATGAGCTTTCACACTAAGCGAACCCTTTTCATTTTCTCCTCATCCTTTTTGTCTCTTCTTCCTTTCCTTTACAACTTTATTTTCTTTGCACATTTTATGCTCGGATTTCTTTTGTTCTGTGAGATCAGTAATCAAACCAAGCAGCTGTTTCTAACCCCCCTCAGTGTTTTACAACATGTCCTCATTCACTTACATGCTTTAAAATCATTTACTTTCACAGTTGCTTTGATGGTGGCTTGATGTGTTTATATACCGCTCTGTGTTTAATAATTATTCCTTATTACTCTTTGGTTCTCTTCCACAGTGTGTCTTTTATACTGTCCTCCTTCCCTCCTGCCCCTCCCTCACCCTAGTCCTGCCAGAGGTTGTGTTCTTTTTACAGGGAGTTTTTCCTTCCCACTGTTGCCAAGTACTAGTTCATTCAAGGCTGTCTAATTGTTGGGGTTTTCACTGTATTATTGAAGGGTCTTTACCTTATATAAAGCACATTGAGGCATTTGATGTGATTTGGCACTATACAGTACAGATAAAATAAAACTGAATTGAACTGGCTGCATATTAAGAGTTCGACCAGAGGCTGGGCTGAACAGCTTTTTTTTTTTTTCTCTGAAATCTATTTGAATTTAAGTTGGAGCAATAAAATTAGATTTGATTGGATGATTGACATGACTCTACAAAGTTGGATTCCTGGGCATACTGGAATTAGTTCTGACTGGATTTGTGGTTGTATCTCACATGCACTCTTGTGTTAATACCACTGTTGGTCTGTCTGAGACAGCTGATTGGTACAGATTGTACTGAAGCCGGGTAGAGACGCAGGGGGCAGATAGAGAGATGTGTTGAGAAAAAATAGATATTACATCCCTTCTTATCAAGCTATTACTAAACATCCTTTTGCAGTGTATATGCATGGATACCCCCGTGTGTATATATACGCAACCCCTGTGACAGTGTTAAGTAGTTATCAAAGTTTAGCTTGGGCTTTCGTATTAATGACTGCATACACACAGATGCTTGTTAGTGTATATTCCACGTTGTGTGTGTTTTGATTGTCATGCTACGTGTCCTTATACTTATTACAAAGTGCATGGTGTGCAACAGGTCCAGTACCTGCAGAATACAAATGTAGTGGAGTGGATCCCTTTTGTCTCTGAGCAGCTACATCTGTGTGATTAGCTTTCTTAAAGGGTTAATTTTCGAACTGCCTTACTCTATTCATTTCATTGGACTGATGTATTTACTGGTAAGTCTGATTTTGATATGTTTAGTTTCTCAGTCTGCCAGCCTTTCTGCAGCCCAATAAGAAACTCACATACTATCTGCCGGCACCAAATAAAACCATCGCCAACAAGCAATAAAGAAGACAGAGAGAGCTAGAGAGAGAACTATGAAGAGAAAACGTGATTTAAGACTCTATGGGGGTTGTCCTCCCTGCACGACAAAAAACATCTGATTGGTTATCAGCATGAGTCACAAATCTGCCGTCACCATATTTTTAGAGGTCAGATAGGAACATCTTGCTGAGACACCAGGCAGCTAGGGAAGGAGTAGAAAGTGGAATGAGAGTATATTAAAGCGCAAAACAAAGAAATGATACGTGAATGCCTTTCAAAGAGTTTAGCGCTAGTTTGACCAGTATGGTTTTTTAATTAAGTATAGGAATATTTGATTAAAGAGAAGAAGTGCAAGAAACAATTAAGAAGCCATTAAGCTAATATGTATTTACAAGTAAATGTGTTAATAATGTCTGTTGAAATGCTTTCCCGTGAATATTTTCATGTTCGCTTGTCTGTTAGCTGGCGTGTCTATTATTATTCCTTTTCTTATTTTAAAAAAAAAAAAACCCTGGTTTTGATGTATGATATATTCAAGCTGAAAATCTTTACTAGCATACATTATGTAGTTTGTTGAGAACAAAATGATGTCAGTGAAAACCAAAATCATCAACCATTTGAGAGCTGATCCAGAATCAAAAATGATGATCCTGGTATTCTATTGATTTATCTCCAGTGCCAAAAGCAGAAACTAGTGTGCCCTTTATATTGCATCTTTAAAAATGGGAGGTGTGGAGCTCAGGGTGATGGATGCACACGCAGTGCGTCTGATTTCATACGGCAGACACCGAGTTAATTCCTTTTGATAATCAATAAAGACAGGCCCGCTATCCTTTTGTGTGTTGTGTGTGTATATTTTTTAAACTTCAGTCTTGTCTGTTTTTCTGTGTTTATTGCATACTACGAATAAACACAAAGACGCTGCTAGAGTTGACCTTACTTTGGAGAACGGTTGCCCCCTCTCCTCTGCAGCCTCTTCTTTCTCTCATCTGAAAATTCCTCTGTGATTAAACAGGCTCGTCTAATACAGATTATTTCTCTCACTTCTAACCATTTGTTATCATGTATCCACTCTTTTTTGTACATTTCTGTAGGTTTTTTTCAGTTAGTTACCAGCAATATTTAAAAAAAAAAATGCATCCTACAAGAGTAGCTGATGTTAAAAGTGACCATAACTACAATGCCATGTATAATGCGAATAATTTATTCTGCTGACTGGGTGGCTAAACTTTGTTGAACAGTCAAGAAATGTATGGAAGCATATCAAAGCATGTGACGTGCAATCTAATCCAGATAGCAAGAAAGAGCAAGAGATGACCCCAAACCAATATGATACTGTATTAATAAATATTACATTAAGTATGCAATCAAACCTTCTAGTGCTGACAAACTATTCTGTACTCTGATAGGATCAAAATCTCCTCTGGGATTAGTGAGCTGCTTTTCAGAAACCTTTACATTAACACACTGATCCTTTTCCTTTTTGTCCTCCATTCTCTTGCTCTCTGTTCAATTCTGGCTTCTCACTTTTAAATAGTCTATTTTACAGAATCCATCTGCCATATTTGCCTCCTCGCTTTGTTCTTAAACAAATCCCATAATCCTCTCAAAGGTCAGCATTCTCTTTTGCTGCTACTGCTCTCACCACTCGCTGCGCATTCATTTGTTGTTGTTTTTTTCTCGATGGAAATAATAGAACAATATGGAAGATAAAAGAGAACGAGGAGGTGGTGGAGACGCAGGAAGATCCTGTTGTTCCTCTCCATCTCCCTCATGCATTATTGTTCTCTCTTGCTCTCCTTTTCTCTTTGTTTTAATTCATTTGAATTCAGTTGAATTATTTATTTGCATAAGAAGTGGGTTTTTTTAGAAGCCAAGTAACAGCATTTTACTCATAGTACTGACATGGTGGTTTGCGAAACTTGAATTATCACATTAAACACATTACTGATATTTGTAATAAAGGAAAACTAATTTTATTTCTTCGAATAATTAAAAACTTGCTTAGAAAATGTGTGTATTTGGATATTATTCATGAACTCCTGGCAAAGAGATTCGAATGCCTCACATCAGCCACTATCCTAAGATATCATCTTCTACAGAACCTTTTATTCAAATTCAAATATAAACCTTGTGCTTTTTTTTTTGGCTCAGTTTGTTCAGTTTGTCATGTTGAATTTGAATGTGTTGTAACATTTGTATTGTTACAAATAAAACATGAAGGATCTCATGTTTCTTTCACCTGAAAATGTACAACAATTTAACACTGCAACCTTGGCTAAATTGCATTTTGTGAAGGAGTGAAGTGCCACGTCACCACTGCAGACTCACTGCTTGATTTGCATGTGTAAAATTAATCCACAGCATATTGCATCCTGCTGATGCTAATTAGAGAAGTAACCATTAATATCAACCACTTAATCATCAGTATTAATATGCATAATTATTAATGATTCGGTTTCTCCCTTCAAACACAACAGCACTGCAGGGCTTCAGCTACTTGTGTTTACACCAACATCTATCTTCATTACACACCTTCAATTAATCAACTCTCTCTCTCCTTATTCTGCTCTCTCCTTCCCCTCTTGCATCTCTTGCTCACACTGTATGTGGCTGTCATTTCAATTGGAAGCGTCTCCCTTGATTACTTTTTAGAATGCAAATGATCTGTTAGTGTGTGTCCCACATTTGCTATAGTTTAATTAGGATGACATAGTAAGTCGCAGTAGAAGTCGTAGGTATTTGACCTAACGTGGGCATTAGCAACTGTTGCAGACCTCTTTCTTCTTCTTGTCATCGCAGTTTGCTAAACAGCAAACAAAAGTAAAACCTCAGATTCACAATAGGTACCAATTAGTCTGTGTGTTTGCTGAGTGTTTGTGTAGGTGCGTGTTTGCGTATCAGTGGAGAGAACAGGAGTAAAGATCCATAAGCGCTGGGCTTGCAGTTTCATAACAGACCCCAGGGAGCTGTGAACTGGTCATAGTGTTGACAAGTTGTGTGTGTGTGTGTGTGTGTGTGTGTACGTACTAAGGTGGTGTCTCTCTGGCTTCTCTAACGGAGAAATGAACGTGTAGGCGCATTTCATTTACTGCCCCAGAGAGACCTTTCCACCACCCTTACATTTATTAACACTTACACTGTTAACCGCTGCTGACCCCTGCTTATAGACCGAGCCTAGCTAACCTGTGCTTTCAATCTATATCCTTATTGTACAAATCTACCCTTCAGCCTCCTCAGTCTGTACTAATCACAGAATTTCAGGAAGCAGAACAATACTGGACGCCAAATTTAAGGCCATCACACAAAACCACTGGTATCTTATACCAATATGATGCTCTTTCACCACTGCTGATCAAACCTGGGCTGAACACCCTTTAGAGACCATCACAAAGAATTGATATGGATAAATCGGGAGGGTAGCTAACACTGAAAAGCGTTGGTGAGTTACCAGAAGGGAGCAAACATATGATAGCTTGTTAATACACCGTGACAATTTGTGTTTCAGAGATGGTGAACAGGGGGAAAGAAGCACTCTTGGAAGCATAAAAAATGAGTGCATTGGATGAATGTCTAAGTGAGCACATCACAGTGGAAAACAAAGGGTGATGAGGAGGAAAATAGAGGAAGTGGCTGATATCGAGATATCCAATCAGTTGGTTGAATAGGCCAGGATAACAGAGAAGGTCTGTTAATATGGCAGAAAAGGAACAGTAACAGAGCCACACAGCTTCCAAAGCAGACTGAATCTGAGCTGCAGAGATAATGTCCAACATCCAGCATAGTGGATAAGCTGAAGACTCTGGACAGTATATTCCAGTAAAACTGCCTGGAATATTCTATTCCATAGGCAAGCTTGAGCACATCCAAATTTCATGAAAACACTCCTAAAAATAACTATATTAAAAGTAGTAATAATACTGCATTTTAGTATCATTTCTTGACATTGTCTTTAAATGTTATATTTTCCTAACCTGTCTATTGACAATAGTACAGAATAGAATGAATATATTTTTTTGTCCAGTGTTGTTGACACCATAATGTTACACTTACAAAGACGTTGCTGCTTCAATAGCGCAGCTTGTCATTAATAGCCTAATAAGACTTTTATTGTTGTGGCAGAAAGCAGAGGAAGAGGTAATTTTATGACAAAAATCAGTGATGCATATTTAAAACACACTGAAACTGTTCTGATAATGCAGCGACATTGCTGTGACTTGTAACGCGTCTGCTTATTTTTATTTGTTCTCTAAATAGTGTCAAAAGCATTTTCGAATGCTTAAATCTCTAGAAATGATTAGCTAATTTTACCCTTCTGATCCACTAGTCTGCTGGTATATCGCGGGTTGCCAGCTAATTAGATGATATATTTTATTATTTTAGTTTGGGAGCAGGAAGAAGAGAACAGAGAGAGCAAAAAGAAACCGGTAAGTGGAAATAGACGTAGAGAAGACAGAAATATACATGAACTGGAAGAACAAGCAAGCAAACAGAAAACAATTTTTTAATGTATTTCAAGGATGGCTCAGTTTGCTTCCCAGTAGCACGCTTAAAAAGTGCCAGTGGACATTCTAAAAGCATGTTTCTCATCTTATCTGCTTTGCCACAAATAGTTGTTGAAGTTCTTTAGCGGCCGAGCCTCAGGTTTGATAACTGAAGGCTCCACACTAAAACCAGTGAATATATTGAAATCTCTGTATTATTCACTCTGAATTATTCTTAGACACTACAATAGATTATCCAACTAATTAGGTTGCTTTTGAAGGTAACATTATATTGTGTATCCAGTTGTATTGAGGTTTGCAAATGTGAAAAGGCCTGATTACATCTGCAAGCATATTCCCTTAATATTAATATTAAGGCACTGTATGCATGACATTATGATTTGGCGCTGAGGCCCACTAAAAGTTTGATCCTAGAATCACCCCTGTTTTAATCAGTTTAATTCTATTCTATTTATTTATCGCCAAATCACAATAACAGTCGCCTCAAGGCGCTTAATATTGTAAGGTAAAGACCCTACAATACTACAGAGTGACCCAACGATGACACAACCCCCTGAGAGCAATCACTTCAGTGACAGTGGGAAGGAAAAACTCCCTTTTAGCAGGAAGAAACTTCTAGCAGAACCAGGCTCAGGGAGGGGCGGCCATCTGTGGCGACCGGGTGAGGGGAGGTAAACGTGACAAAAAAAGACATAACTATACTGAACCATAGCTACACTGAACCAACAGACATACTTCAACAGGCATGGGCAAAAATAACTAAATACAACATTTTAAAAAATCGAATGGAGAATTTGTCAAACACTCTGATATATTATTAACTGCAAGTTAATACTATTAGTATTAGCATTAGCCATATCTAATCTCACTGATGCCTACCGGTTTAACTTAGACTAATCCCATAATATATTCACTGCATGTTCCGCATCCCATGGGACACATAGGCATAAGAGTTAAGATACACACAACCATATACGCACACACACTAGAGAACAACTGAGGCAGCTGTACATGCTTCCAATATGCCTTCAGGTCAAGTTGTAAAGAAAGCCATAGACTTATTGATTGGGATAAAGCTAAGTGACAGATTGCAGAAACAGAGTGCTTGTAGGGGTGGATTATGAAGAGACAACCGTATTGTCTGATGGAAAACTGCTTTCTAAAATAGCTAATATTAATAACTTTATTTAACGTATATCACCGTGTATGTGTGTGAGTGTGTGTGTGTGTGTGTGCAAACTCTGTTGTGCTCAAGGCCAGAGAGATCCTCTAACAGGGGTTTGTTCCATGTAGCGTACAGGTTACTGTCTTCTCTCAGAGTGTGCATGTGTGTATTTCCTTCTTATTATCGCCCTCTCTCTCTCTCAATTTGTGGACTCTGCACACACAGCAGGATATTTGGGATTTGCCAAATAGCCCCAAACACCCTGATAAACTCCACGCAGACACACACACGCATGCACACACACACACACAGATAACGTAAAAACAACTCCAACACATAGCACTGGATCCTTCGAGTGCCCTAAGTGTGACCAAGCTGTAACCAGTCAACACAGAACGTCCATTGTGTGTCACATTGTGGTTGATTATGTGATGAGGTGCGTGTTTCATCCAGGGGAAACAAACTGTATGGTGACCGTTGCGTTGCATTTAATATATAGTGGCATGGAAATCTTGAAATGAATGGCACAAGATTTGCTGTTGTTTCACTGCAAAAAATTGAAACCATTTAAAAAAAGTGTGTATTTCCTTGTATATATGGTGCTGTGTGATTCACGCTGTTAAGGACTTTAAAAGTGACACATGGTATTAATCACAGTAATCCAATTCTCTTTATCAGTACCCACTGCTGTGCTTTAATGAGCGATTCACATAGAGAGCCTTTCACATCGACGGGGTGTTGCTGGAAGATAACCGACTCACTAACTGACTCTTAACCGCGCACGCCTTCTTGTCAACCTCAAATCTTATTAGTACAGAATACAGGTGTTTTTCTTAACAGCACTTCTATTTTGTTTGTGTTTTGAAAATGAACAAAATTTGTTAGAATATGAATATATAATGAAGCATCACCTACATGCTGGTAGATACTGACAAAGATTGTTATTCTTCAAAAATGGAGTTTTGGGCATAGCAGCCCACTTTGTTTATTCCTTTGTGCATTTACATTTCTGCTCATGAAACAACATACATTGAAACAACCTTCCATGCCAAATGCAGTATGATAGAAAAATGTAGAAAATGGTAAAGTTAATGAACCTCTAAGTAAGCAATGATTGGTAAAGTACGTCTGAGGTATTTTTAATGTTTGGCGATAATTACACGATCTCAGCAAGAGGAGTGTATGTAAGTATATGTAAATGGAATTGAGGTGTGAGTCAAACCTCAGTATGAAAGTTGTAACTGGACTTTTATCAGTTTGATGAATTGCTCTCCCCAACTTTTAGCCTTAAGGACATGTAAAATCTGTGTAAATATTTTGTGGGTTAAAAATAGTTTTCTGACTCACCTTATTCTTAATGCAGCTTTACACACTAGCTGCGTAATTTCACCGGACAAATTTCTTGCATTTATTTTTTCAAAACAAGCAACATTTTTCAGATTTTAAAAGGAACCCCAGCTATTTTGACAAGTTTGCACTAAAATATGTGCTGTGCTTTCAATAATATATTCTGGGTATTAAAATATGCAAAATGTTTTCCTTTTAAGCATATTTTTTATAAAACCAATTTAGCAGTATTCCGCCATTGTTATTTGCTTCTCAATGTACTCTGGGTAGTGACATCATATGGCTGCACCACATCAAGTTTAGTTAGCAGTGCACTGGAAATGGCTTCTGTTCAACCTTTCCAGTTTGAACCAGAGCAAACCGAGACAGAGGATGAAAATAGTCAACAGTACTTAGTTTAGATGAAGGTGAAAACAATCTGGCACACAAGGACGTGAGAGTGGGGGAAACTGC
>VURO01019716.1:3105-39406 GCA_015108175.1 Pelvicachromis taeniatus
CCTTCTACCCCCCCACCCTCCTCTGCAAGTCTAACATGTCATTCTCCTTCTTTTGTACCTACAGGCCTTTTTTCCTATTGAACTCCCCGCCCTCTCCACTCCTCTGGCTCTCCTTTTCCCTCTCAGGGGCCTAATTATGAGCCGGCATTAAATAAAAACATTTATATTTCTCCAAAAAAAGGCTTCTCTCTGTGCTTTCTCTGGACAATGAGGGCTTATGATTCTCCCTTCCCTCCTGCTCCCTCTTTCTGTCTCTTTCTCTGCTGAGTGGCCATTCACTGGGGGTCTATGTCTCTTTGTGATTGGTTTGCTCTAGGACTCCTAGGGGGCAGTAATTGTGTCTCATTAAGTCTTACAGTAGTCGTGAGGAGAGTGTAGTGGGGTGGGAAGTGAGGGGGAGTTTGCTGCACAAGGCCTCGCAATTAGAAATCCCAGAGAGCTTGAATGGAAACCTTAATCAGACCACAATGGCCGAGGCTCCCTGCCTATTAGGGCAAAAAGGAAGTGTTGCCATTGTCCAAAAACACACACACATGCAGAGGCACACACACACACCAGGAATGCATACAGCACAGTGGGGATGGATGTAGTTGTGTGGTGGCATCGTCCCACAGGCCAATTTGGAACGATTGGGAGACTTAAGAGAGCTTTTCACTGCCTCAGTCATGAAATACACATTCATTCACTCAGAAAGTCGAGTATACACACACACACACACACTCACAGGTGCAGGCACACATACACTTTTCCATCCATATTGAAGCTAAAAACGGGTCTCATTAGTGATGTCGAGGACGAGCTGGGAGTTTGCTTTCTGTTTGCTCATTTGTCACCCTGTGATTCCTTTCACTGCACACAGGAGTTTTTCAATTTTTGTGTGAAAAACGCTTTCCGCAAGAAACATATTTTAGTGACTCCGTGAAGCAGAAGCGGGGTAATACAATCAGCATGCTGTGTCTGCGGTGGATACATAAATAACCCATGCACCTCATCTCTGTGGAAACTCAGTAAATTTCAGTGTCTGTGAAATAAAAAAAAGAAGAAAAAAACATACAAATAATGATATTCCACCACCATCTGTCTCTAAAAGGGAAATGCATTGGAAAGTGAAAACTTTGCAAAGCCTTCCCTTGTTTTTATCTCATAATAGGAGCAGAAAGTGGGTCTCTTTTCCTCCGTTTATCTGTGTAGCGTTCCCAGGAGAAACAGTGGCTACCCCTCCTTATCTTTGTTACTGCCGAGTGCTGCAGTGGATTATGAAGTGGATTATGCAAATGCCTCACAATATATTCATATTAACAAAGGTTGAGGTTCATGTGCCTGCACATATTTTTTTAAAAATGGCTGGAATAATTTAATGGAAATAAACTCAAACGACTACCATAAAGTTCTAATTATTGCACAGATTGCCTCGTTTTCAATTTGTGGAATTAGTAGCAACTTTAAAATGAAGCGATATTCAATTCAATTTAGCCTATTGTTTCGATTATCAGCTCCATAGAATAGATGGTCATTGTTGGGACTTTGATCCAAATGTTGAGTAATGTGCAGTTTATTATTTTGAAGTGCTGAAAACAGCTCATGTCATAAATGGATGCCTCTCTTGGTTTTGGAGCGTTTCCGTTGGTGCTTTGTTTGCGCTAAATGCAAAACATAGACAGTCTGAAGTATAATAAGCAGTAGAGGAAGCTCCTTGCCAGCTTTAAAAAAAAAAAAAAAAATCAAGGTCATAAAGGAAGCATTCTGTTTTCTATTGAAAAGAATATTCAAAGCTCATGGACTACTGAGAAATGCTAACATCCTGCTTAGCCAACTGACTCATCTGAAATAATGCAATAACGGATTTATGAGCAGTTGTTGAATTTATGATTCATCTGGTCATGTCCTTAAAACCATCAGTAGGTCAAGTTTAAGAAAGATGTTTCTGGATCGAAGGAGCAGAGGTAAAAGGTTTTCAATATACCTCTATAGACTTTATAGGCTACGCAGTGGTTACATTTCAAGCTAGGTTATCTATACTTGGGAAGCAAACGAGTTGATAACAGATCTGACATCCCTAGACATAAATGTGACTAGGTAAAGGCACAAGTTCAAACCTGCCCGCTGGATGGGAAGATCTGGGTGTGGCAGACAGTGACTTTTGCTAAGTCATTTGGTTGTGAATCAAGCAAAACGCTGAAACTGACTAACTTTGTATGGGAGCAGGAAACAATTTTAAAGATACTGAAATGATATTCCTGTTTTAAAAATAGATCAAATGTATATTCAGTATATGTACATATACATAAATGTATATGTATGTTCAGTGTTGAAACATCTGAAACATGAAACATCCCTTTTGGTATTACTGACACCTTTTTTTTAGCCAACAGCTGCTATGTTTGTGAGATAAGGTGTAGTGCAGTGATGTCAAACATAAGGCCCGGGGTCCAGAATCAACCAGACTCCAATCAGGCCCACTGGATAGCTTTGGAAAATGTGAAGGAGGACATAAATGTAGACTTTTGTCTGTATTTTCATACATTTTACAGCGTTTTATATTGAAAATGACCTCCTCCATTCCCAATCCTATGACACAAATTAAATACTATGTATGATGTTTATACTGAGTTTACAGTAAAAAAAAGAAAGAAAAAGACAGCAATTTAAATCCATGACATTGAATACATCATTTAATACGAGGCCCATGCTTGGTTTCAGCTCATTTTTCTTTCATTAGATGATTTGGCCAACAGTCTTACTCTTTTGGTTTACCGATAGCAACTTTGTTTTTGTCAGCAGTCAAGTGCTTCCAGCAACGTGCAACTGATAAAAATCTACAGCTGTAAACAACAGTACACCTACAGTACTGTGCATATATACACAACACAGCTGTGTGTAGACTATACACCCTAACAAACCTGCAGTTCACCCCTTCGATAGCTCAGCTGGTAGAGCGGAGGACTGTAGGAGCGATGTGCTGAAATCCTTAGGTCGCTGGTTCAATTCCGGCTCGAAGGAGGAGTCTTTTATGCTTTGGTAACAATGGTAAACATATGTTGTTAATGAAGTCTTTTGTTTGCAGTTTGGAATGTAACATAGGTTACTTGTAAATTGTATCCTAATGTACAACTAATACAGCCACCTGATCAGTGAATGTGTCAACTTCTCAACCGCTACAAACACTATAAGCTACTGTGGTAGACCATCTCATACACTGCAAAAGCTCAAAATCTTACCAAGTATATTTGTCTTATTTCTAGATAAGTTCCTACATCTCACTGAAATGTTACTCTGTAGCTGATTGTGTTTCATTTTAAGTCTGCTGAGATTATTTTGATTATTTTGATAAGACAAATATACTTGGTAAGATTTTGAGTTTTTGCAGCGTAGCAATAAAATAAGCAAGAGTGCCCAAAAGGTTGATTCTATTCATCTGGACGGAGCGTTTTCATTGGGAGAAAAACGCTACAACCTGGATGATTGAGCATGCATCAAGACATAAGCAAGAGTATAATGTATACTCTCATTTAAGTCCACTTTAGCTCAGATCTCCTGAAGACAACACAGCATAAAATGTGTTACACTTGTTGGCATTATAGTAACGCTTCTCATTTAAGTTTTGCACGAGCTGTATTTGGTGTTTGAATTTTTGAAACGTCTGACTAATCAGCGAATTGTTTGCTGTCAAGGACACTTCAGTAGGATATTTGGCTACATCAAAACACACTGACATTCCAAAAGCTATTTTATTTGCACTTTCACTGGTCATGTACTTTCTCACATGCTCACTATCAGCACCAGTCTCACTGTATCATTTTCCACAATGAGAGCGATCTGCCCACAAATTTCACGGCCTCATGCCAGATTACTTTACATACACATTATATGTTAAAGTTGAAGGGTTGACCAGCTTAACCAGTATTGCAGGGCATTCAGTGTGCTGGAGAAAGCATAACGAGTTTTATCGCAACAGCAGGCAAAACAGTCTTTGGGTGGCAGCCGGGATGGACCTGTTGGCTAATTGGGGTTGTCAGGATTTTAAACACAATTAATGAAAATTCCTTCTTCTTTTCCCTGACCTAATTGCAGGTGATAATTATTGTTTGTGACCAAATTTAAACAAATAATTAACAAATGTATGCTGACAAACAGGCTGAATTGATTCTTTGCAAATCCCAGCGCCATTGTATTGTTAATTGGGTTGAACGTAAGTGGAGACTCTGACATGTTTTCCACCCTCCAAACAGGTCCTCGCTGAATACAATCTTAAGCTCTAGAATAAACAGCCTCAACTTTAGGAGGTGTTCTTCTTAAAGCCCCAATATAGAGTTTCACATTGTTAGCACAGTTAAGTGAACACATAATAGTTGAAAAGTTTGTATATTGGAGCCTTTGTGACAAAGTCAACAATCCGATGTTGAGTTTTTGTACCGCTTAAAGGTTAATAGATAAGTAAATTGTGAAACAACAAAGAACATATAAATGTTGGCTGAAGCGCTGATCTTCACTGCATGTGTAAATCTCAGAAATGCCGTGACATTGTTTAGAGTTAACAAAGTATGGATAAATTCACCGTCATCACAGGAAAGTCATTAAGCATCTAACTAACTTAACTTTTTTTATAGCCATTCGAAATGCAACTTTTTACACATTTCACAGTGTGCAAGCTACGTGGAAATGGGAAAAAAATGCTAATCTAAAAAAAAAAAAAAAATCTCTTTGGGTTAATTTTTGGTATTTAGACTTCGAGAAGGGGGATTTTCTTGAATATATTGTTTTACATGTGTAACACAAACCCCAGTTTTCTCTGCAACACTGCCAGATGCTTCAACATCCCCCTGAGCTAATCTCATAATACCCTATTAGTATCCCTGAAAGTGTACAACAATATGAGATCTCAGACCATGCCATGTTTCCACTGAGCACATTTCCAAAACATGATAGAGGCATGAATTGCGCTGGTGATGGCTATTTGTAAGGGGTTTCCCTCCCTGCCACACAAAAGGGGCTTAGCAGAGAGGCAGCATGTTCTCAGGCATTGTCTCTGGGCCAGGACCACCCGTTCCCCCTTGCTGTCATACTGTCAGCCAAACAATGCAATGGTACTACTCCCATTTTGCCCCCAACCCCCATCCTATTTACTCAACCACCCCCTCCCGTCCCCCACCGCTACACAAGTAGTGGTGACATGATGCTTCTTTAGTGGTGAATGTGCACTATTAGTCAACAGCTGGCCCGCAATTCATTTAGCCACAAAGTCAAGTCAAAACCAGATAGCTTTGCTCAAGTAAACTGCAACAGCATGGCCGTTTATGAACACAAAAGCCATGCTGACATTTGATTAAAAATGTAAACTTTTTGGGGAGTTTTAGCCACTCCTAATCTGAATTAGCAGCGGCAGCATTTTTTTTTTAATGTGCTGCTTAATGCAAAGTTTTTACAGGTTGTTTTATTTGATTTATTTTAAAATCAAGTTTTATCTCTTACCTGTTTCCTTAAAAGCGCTGCATGAATGCGTGGGCACTTTCATTTCACAGAGAGAAAAATCCAGGTGAACTCCAAGCAAACCAAAATGTGTCATTACAAACCACTCGAGAGTCTTTAGAACACTTAATGGTCAGATGCGACAATAGTAAATACAGGAAGAAGGTGGTGTGTTCTGTAAATGGAGAATTTACGTTTATTTAACGGCTTGTTGCTAGCCTGTACAGATCATTGCACATCTATAGCCCATTGTTGCACCCCTGAAGACTAAGCATACGTCGCTATGGGAGACTTTTTTTTTTTTTTAACTCAGACTTGCAATGTACACCTAACAGTTGGCTTGGATTGAGGTCATATTCACAGGATAAACGAACCACTCTGGAGTTTATTCAGAGCTGCAGTAATACCACCTCCTCCAAAAAGTCTGGCCTCAGTTTTTTCTCCACAAACTCCACCAAGGGGGAACCATAGGTCGATTTAAACAAACTAAAACACTGCAGGTGTGACAACGCTCTAAGAATTTATATTTCTTACTGCCCACCAGTAAAATGCAAAAAACATGTTACTGAAAAATTCTTACCACATGCACATGTGAGGTATCTTCGAGGTGATGCTGTTTTTTTTGACAACTGATTGGTCAGTAGGTGGTGATTTGATATTTGTTGATCTCCAATCAGGAACACAACCTGGCCCAGACAAGGTTAGGTTGGTAGCGTAAGTTACCATGGTGATATATCCATGGAAGACGTGAACTACCTTTGTAGTAGTAAAATCCCTGGGTTAATCCTAAAGTTAACTGGACAAGGCAAAAATCATGCTTGTAGCGCAGATCTTTGGTTTGCTGGTGTCTTTCTGTGTGGAGATTCAATGGCTAGATGTGGATATAAAAGTGTGTGGTTGTTGTCTTTGTGTTAGTCCTATGATTGATGGTGATCTGTCCAGGATGAAACCCATCTCTTGGCCTGTGTGAGCTGTGACTCTGAGTTGCGTAAGTAAGAAAATGGATGGTTGGGTTGATATAGTTTTGAATATTTACAATCCCCAGGGCAGCAGATGTCTCACTTCACAGTGTACCGTGCATAGAGACTAAAACTAACACAAGCTAAGTGCGAGCTCTTTAGATAGCTCAGTTGGTGGCATAAAGGGCTATATCAGAGCTTTGCTAAAATCCTTGAGTCTGTGGTTTAGTTCAGTTAAGGAGTAGGTGTCTGTACGTGGGTGACAATAAACGTGTATTCTTGTAAGCATTGGTCTTGCACTGGTATGCATCACTTTGACAAGTAGTGATGAAAAAGTGCATAATAACCCCCATGAATGTACTCTGTTGGGGGCATGTACAGCTGGAGACACCATGGCTGAATAGTCATTCATGTCATACTTCTTTGAAGTCTCCTTGCGTAGGTTGCAAGCATAGTTGGCACATGATAATGTAAAGCTCTGCAGATGACTCCATGGTGTCACAAAAACACTTGCAGGCATGTGGACAAAAGCTCACACGGCACAGACATGGACTATAATGTGCCTGAACAGCAAACATTTTGCTAAAGAAAATCTTTAGTTTCTTTGCAGTTTCTCTCTCAGCAATGGGCTGGCTGGTATTTCACAGCCGCACTGCCTAATCTGTCAAGCCCCCTGAAAGCTAGCTGGTAGTTTGGCGGACTCCAGGTACGTTGTAAATATTGAGATATGTTTTATATAATGTTATTATGTTAACACACTAAACTCTATCCACTTTGATAACCGATAAAGACATGTAGGAGACTTTGCGAGTGTCACACTCGTAAGTGAAAACTGTTTGCATAATTTATTCAATTATGCAAACAGAATTTGCCCATTAAATTTTGCAGTGTTACACTCATTTACAGATTCTCAGCTCAAATTTTTTAAATTAAAGCCTTTTTGTCCCATTTTCATTAAACATTTCCAATGAAATCATCATATATTTCCTTATAACATGTCTACTTGGTTTTAAAACAGAACAAAACCAAACTGTCTGTCATCTTGGGCTGCAGCTGTGGATGTGAAATAATCAATCAGTGCTCAAAAGAGGCAGCAGATAGGGTTATTGAGATCATCAGCAAGCTAGCACAACACAGTGTTGTGGGTCCCCTGAGGGTCATATCTGAGTTTTTGGCCCTGGACTCATAGAATCAGAAGTGAGACTGACTTTGTTAACTGATGTCTCTGTGCAGGCCCAGGCATGAGCCAGTGTGAATAGTGCCTCTGGCCATGCTGACCGGCAGTCAGGCAGGAGTCAGTGTGGCTTCAGGCTAAAGCATCTGGGCAGACAGCTTTTTAGGTAGCCAAGTCTCCATTCTGCATTACATGTCAAGAATGGAGAGGATGCTCTTTTCCAGCAACTTAATAATGAGTGGCACCAAGTTTAAACCCCCAGTTGGTTCACCGGATTTGCAGCAAAAACATCCCAAGAACACAATCCCAGCGCCAAACCATAAGTGATCATACATGACAGACAAATGGTGCAACGGGAAACAAGAGCAGAGGTGGAGAGATTTGAATGAAGCCAGCATTAATTTTGTGTGGCTGGACCTGGCCTCACTTACTTGACAAAATCACAAAGGGAATAATTGTTCTGTCAGTGGCCTGGCATACACAGCTACTGTCCAAAGAATATTTATTTTACATATATTCTTTTTGACAAAGCTAACGATATTCTGGCATATTATTATTTAACAGCAAACCTCTGCTTCAGTTCTCTGCTCAGATCAAGAAGGGGCTGATACTGTATTTCCACCATAACTGTGAACAACCGTGTTAGATAAACATGGAAACTTTTATGAAACTTACATTCCAATTTGACTACTACTAAAATAGCAAATTGAATGTAGGACTAAATAAGGACTAAAACATGAGTAGAAATTGGATATATAAGCACTATGATTACTGTTGACAACTATGAAAGGATTAGAGAATGAAATTGTGAATTGTGCATTAATGTATCCATCTTTAATCCAGAATTTTTCCTAAACAACATAGATGGGTAAATTGTAAATACTCCAATCGCAACAAAATAACAAAAAAAAAAAGGAAAAATCATGATGTTGCTATAATTCCAAGGTAAATCTTTGGGGTCAGCCGTGGAGACACTGTGGCTGCTTTTCACTGGTAGTTCAGTGTAGTGGAATGCTAATGATGGTGAATCACACGTCTCTGCTCGATGTGCATGAAGGAGTGAGGAAGTTGGGAGACCACCCAGATCTCCTCCCATGTCTCCTTCTGAAACACTTAGCAGTGCAATTAAATGGGAGTGATGTGAAAAACACTCTCTGTGCAAATATGGATTAAATCCCAGACAGCAAGTACTTCCAAAACACCACGTCTTACTTTCCTTTAATCATCACCGAAGTTAAGTGAAATATAGAGGAACTAAGTTGTTGGTTCTTCTTAAGGAATGCCACTTTGCAAACGAATGGACAACAATATTAAAGTAGTATTAAAACACTCTCATTATAAAGACTTGGTAGTTTATTATACTCCAGTGAATACCACTTCTACTTAATCGAATGCATTTCTCTCTAATCAATCACATCTAATTTTCAGGTTTTGTTACATTCGCAGCATTTTTCACCTCAGAAATAAAACTTTAAAAGACTTCTGGGTTCACTGACATATAAACATGAGAGTCATTCTGGAAAATGCTTTTCTACTTTTCATGCTAACTAAAGGTCAGCAATTTTGTGGTTATTTGGGAAATGTTTGTAATCAGAATCCAAATCTTTTTATTGTCATTTGGCCAAAAGCAGAATGAAATTATATGCTATCCCATTCAGTGTAACGTAAGCAATCCACAAAAAAAATCACAAAATACAACAATAAACAAGAGTTTCTACTAAATAAATAGGTAAAAGTATAAACAGTACATGAACTTGTATATCTGTTTGTGTGCTCGAGTCATCAGTCAAGTAAAATATGATTTTTCGATGTGGAACGATGTTTCAGCGAGCTAGATCGTGTAAGAGAGTTTGATGAAATAATGTTAATCTTTAGATTTGAAATGTAAACACGTTTATTGACACTGGTCAACTTTGTCTTATTAATTTGACAGTTCTATATACTTGAGCATATGAATATTTCTAATCAGTTTTGGTGAAGACTACATTTCCCCACTGCAAAGGCAACTTCTTCATTGACTGCTAAATCAGTGCAGGTGCACGTGGTTTTATGCTCATGTGTTCTTTTGCATTTTAAGAAATCCATTTCTAGAGGGAGCTTAGAAAAAAAAACAACAACCTTGCAGTTCACTTCATTGCTGGTGACGTGTCTTCCTTCCTTTCATGAAATCTTATATCTGTGTTTGCTTGATCGGATAAACATCTGTATCTGCAGCAGCAGCAGAGATTCCACAGCCCGATGCGGCCGCTCTTCTCTTTCCCTGAGAAACTTTAGTGTTTACGAAAAACAATCAAAAACAAACATGGCATTCAGAAGTATAGACAATGCTAGGGTGGCCGGGTGAGAATGCTGTGCATTCCTCCTGATTCAAACTAATATTCTGGGAGATTCTATGCTTAATGTAATTACAGGGGAAATGACAATCTCCCATGCACAGACCGGAGCTGGTGACTGACTGCAGGGATGGTTTCTAATACAGTGAAACTCATTCTGTTACACTGAGAGGAGTGCTAAATGTATTTCCCAGAATTCCAAGGCTCAGGTTTGACGTGGACCATATTTCAAGAGAGGTTACACTTCCGAGGGATTCGGCTAACCAGCCCAATTGCAAAACAGAACAAACTTGATCTCTGCTGCAAAAATATAAATTTATGAATTTTCCAGTGACTAACTATTAAAGACGGAGCTCAGAGGCTGTCAAGTGGTGAGATCAGCTGTAAAACAGATGTTTAGAAAAAGCTCATTGTTGCAGCATTAAGTAAGTTTCCAATCATGTATCAGCTTTCGAGGGAGATGTAAAACTGTGCGATCTGGATTGCAAGTATTTGAGAACATAAACATTTAACTAAACTGCTGCCATTCACTCTACAGCAAACCAATGCAACCCCATGCCATCTGTCAAACCTATGAGAAATAAAATCACATGTTAGTGCGCACATAAAGCATGTCAAAACTACCTCTGCGCAAGCAGAGTTCAATCTCTTTAGGGCATTCATTAATGACCACTCCCTTTATATAGACATTTGTTGTGTATACATGCAAAAATGAACTTAGATACTTAAAAAAAAGTATGTATATATTACAGAAAAAATCAACCACAAAACACCATCAAAGGAAAAATCACTGAATGTGTTCAGTTATTGTAGAAAACGATATCTTTGAAACATTCTCAAGAATTTGGGAAATGCTACATTAATCTAGCATTTCTGGAACTGAAGGCTCTAAAATGAATCATTATCAGCCATCTGACCTCACAACGCGTTCTTGACTCCTGCACAAACAAATCCTCCTCGCTTATTGTTTGGAGACAGGATGGAGACTCTGTATCTGTAGCTGTGATCACCAAGAGTTTAAGGTTGTGGCCTGGAAGCCTTAAGTGGACATTTGAATCCTCACAAATCTCAGCTTTCGTGCATGGATAACCTAGGCAATCAATGTTGTTTTTCCGCAAAAGCTTTGGTTTACTTTGCATTTTACTGGTGGATGCAATAATAAATGTGTGGAATTTTTCTATTTTTATGAGTAATAAGTAGTTTTACCACTACACAACATGTACCTTTTAACTATATAATCCTAAGGTACAGTTGTCTCACATTTTCTATCCTATAAATGGTTGAGAACAACCTCCAACTGCAGTGCATCAAAACTGACGATGCAGAAATGATTCGAACCCAAGTCAGTGATTAGTTTTGATGTATAGATTTACTAACAGTTGGTGTTGGGGTTCAGAAAATGTAATGTATTACACAACTCGTGTTATTTTTCTTAAAAGTAATGCATGATGTTACTTAATTGCTCACTGGAGAAAGTCATTTGTTATACATTACTTTCTTGATACTACGTAAAATGACCTGAAATGCACTGTCACATCACTACCAGTTAACGATACAAACCTATAGGCTACAATCCTACACACCAACATAAAGGTGACAATAGCAAACCAGTAAACCAGTAAAGCAAACCATATGTAAACCAGGACAAAGAGACTTCAAAGTGATTGCCACGGTGATTCTACTTGTTCAACAGGTAGACCGGCACAGTTACCTGATCGAGCCCATGTTTTGGCTGCTGGTCTATGGTCGGAATCATTCTGGGTTCTGTAAAGAGATTACACCCATCACTGATAACAGTCCATTTTTTTTCTTACTTTAAGCCCGAATATCCTTGTATTCAAGACCAGTTTTATGCTACAGAGTATTTATATTTTGGGTACATAGCTTAGTGAAGCAATAATCTGTAGTATGAGCCAGAAAGAAGAACAAGAAAGAAGATGAGGTGCCGTAACCGCAGGGTCATGAACATTAAAGAGAAACTTTAAATTGTCCACTTTTAGCTGATACTGTCAGAAGTAATTTAATGAGAACAGCAGGTACAGATTTGTTATTTTTGCTGAAGGATACATGACAGACTGTTGCTAATGGAAACATTGTCTCAGGGACACGGGGAACTGAACATTGTTTTGTTATGGCAACAGGACTGGTCACAGTCTGCTCTACATAAGATAGATAAAATATTCAATTTCTTACACTTTTCAATTAGTTTTGCACATATATGATGTTTGAACTGCAAAATAAAGGCATTGCTTTACCAGAAAGTTCCCTTGAGTTGTAATCTTCCTATCAGTGTTTGGGGCTTTGTTAATGAGACAAAGCGATGACATCTAATCACAATGTGACTGGTCCCTTACATGCAATACAGAAAGATACAGAGAAAAGCCCATTTGACAACTCATTTTGTAGAGTTCAGTACTATAGTGGGTGATGCTTAAAATCCTAAGGTTGCTGGTTTAAATGAGGATTTTTGTATGCTTGGATAAAAATATTAAAGTGATGCTTACTCATGGGTCTAATATGCACGTTATAGTTTCCACATCTGTGATTCTGCTTGGGTCTAAGTCATGTAAAGTTGGCCACCAGAATGTGTGAGAAAAAAATGCTTAGAATTTACCAGAAAATGTCAAGTTCAAGTGATATTGATATAAGTTCAAGTATATTTCCTTATCACAGGATCACTGTGAGACTCCGTCCCTGTCTGCACTTAGATACAGATACTTTGCAAAATAAGCTTGTTGTTTATTTTCTGTGTGTTTTGGCCTTTTGAGCACACACAAATGTTGTTTTAGATCAATGAAAATAGAGCTTTTGAAAAAACTTCAAGGTCAAGATTTTCAGAAACTCTATCTTTGCATTTATGGAGACAAAGAAAACAGAGATTTTGTCTCACACTGTCGGAGGTGTTTGCCTTTGTCTTCTGTTTTGATGTAAGGCTGGTTGTGTGAGCAAGGCTGTGTTGTTGTTTTTTTGCATTTTCATGTGGATGCAGATATAAAAATCCTCAAAATACCTTTGTGTGGGTATTTTCCACAACCTTAGTAAAAACACTGTGTGAGTAAGAACTTCATCCAAAGTTTAGTGCTGAAACCAACTTTAGCCTGTACAGGGTAGTGTGCAGGTGGTGTATGGTACACAGTAAGACTAACAGAATTGACATGAAGACTCCTTTGGTAGCCTGCCTTGAAGGAGTATGTTTTCTCCCTTGAAAGCCTTAAAGCATTGTCATGTTTATTAGGGATGCACTGTGTCTAACATATTGGCTTAGACACAGCATAACTTTGGCAACATGTGAAAAACCGTACATTCTCTAATTCATACTTACTTGAATTGAAAATGTACCTAAATTTCCCCAGCACAGAGTATTTGTGTGTAGTAAATGAATGGTATTCATTAACAGTAACCAAACTTTACAACATCTTTGATAGATTACGGTGGTAAGCCCTGTTGTGTTCTAGCTGTAAGGAGTGTCTACAACTATCACTGAAAGTGCAGCATTTATTTTAATCATATGAAACACATGATTGGCTCATAGTCTGTGCACTGTAATGTATCCACCACAACATGCTCCCCAGATGGCCTTTGTATTTCAACTACCCTATATGACTGACTACTATCTTTCTACTTGTGTCTGCTGCTTTCATCCATTCAATGAGTAATCACCTTGGCTGTAAATGTCTTGTGCTAAAGTTCTCCAACTTTACACAGTATTAAGTGTGTAGCTGGTGCGTGGTACACAGTAAGGCTAACAATGTTTCTGCTCTCTTTCTATCAGTATTTTTGTTTTTTAATTTGTTATTTTAAATGAGACATGGCTATTCCACGTGATCACAATGTGAGTGGTCATTTGCAGTAATACCTCTGGAGCAACACAATGGTTTAGGAGGTACACCCACAACCAGTAAGCAACAAGCAGTGCAAGTGTGCCGCTTCGACATCTCAGTTGGTGGAGCAGAAGACTCTAGAGAGAAAACAGAAATCATTCGGTCGCTGGTTCAATTCTGGCTCGAAGGAGAGCCTTTTGTTGTTTGGGGGAATGTACTAAATGCACATTTGATACTAAACATCAGTGGTAATATATTTGTTAAAATTTTCACATGTGTGAATTTTATTGGGTCCAAGTGATGTATATTTCCTTAACACAGAATCGCTATGACATTCAGTCCCTTTCCACACTTAAACGGATACTTTGCTAAATAGCTAGCTTTTTGTGTCATTTGTATGTGTTTTGGCCTTTTGAACGCACATAAATATAGTTTTAGATCAGTGAAATTAGACCTTTTGAAAACCTCCTTTAATTTATTATTTTAAATGAGACAAAGCTATGGCATGTGATTACAATCTAGTAGGTTATTTGCATCATGGAACAACACAAAGCTAGACGAGGAGCAAGTGCACAATCTGTCTGCATTGGCTACACGACACAGTAAGTTATGTAAGCAATTCAATTCAACTATATTTATATAGCGCCAAATCACAACAACAGTGGCCTCAAGGCGCTTTGCATTGTAAGTGCCCTACAATAAGACCCTACAATAATACATACAGTGAAAAACCCAACAATCATATGACCCCCTATGAGCAAGCACTTTGGCTACAGTGGGAAGGAAAAACTCCCTTTTAACAGGAAGAAACCTCCGGCAGAACCAGGCTCAGGGACGGGCGGCCATCTGCTGCGACCGGTTGGGGTGAAAGAAGGAAGACAGGAAAAAAGACATGCTGTGGAAGAGAGACAGAGACTAATAACAAGTATGGTTGACTGCAGGGAGATCTGTTAACACATGGTGAATGAGAAAGGTGACTGAAAAGGAAAAAGGAAAAACTCAATGCATCATGGGTCCCCCAGCAGTCTGAAGCCATTGCAGCATAACTAAGGGAGGACTCAGGGTCACCTGATCCAGTCCTAACTATATGCTTTAGCAAAAAGGAAAGTTTTAAGCCTAATCTTAAAAGTAGAGATAGAGTCTGTCTCCTGAATCCAAACTGGAAGCTGGTTCCATAGAAGAGGAGCCTGAAAACTGAAGGCTCTGCCTCCCATTCTACTTTTAAATATTCTTGGAACAACAAGTAAGCCAGCAGTGTGAGAGCAAAGTGCTCTAATGGGGTGATATGATACAGCAAGGTCACACCACTTTGAGCAGAGGACTGTAGTGAGATGTGCAGAATTGATTAGGTTGCTGGTTCAATTTCATATGATATCTGTGTATGTTATATTGTTTGGGTGATCATATTCATACTCGTTTTTGCCACTGAGGTCTTGGGGGTAATACATGTGTTATAGCAGAGTAGTTGAGTTGTTTCTTACTTTCTGTTGTTCCTTTAATTTTGTAAATGTCAAGTAAGTGTTGCAAATGTATTACTAAACTTCCCTGTTCGCACTGCCTCCATTATTATGAATTTTATGCTAAATATTAGTTGTATCCATTAAATTCTTGTAAGGTGTTTCACAGTGCAGAAGAGAAGGTACATGTCTGTCTGAGTTTCTGCTTGCCTACCTGGATGACTGCCTGCCTGTATCTGTCAGCATGCCTGTCTGTCAGTTATGTTGTCATAATTAATGAGAAATAAATGTTTTCAAGTCTGGAATTGAAGGCTTAAGCTTTCACAATAGACACCTGTCAGTGGTGGAAATGTTTTACATTACATTTAAAGCCAGTTAGCTGACACTTATGCTGAGTGATGTTTGTTGGATACAAGTGTGTGATAATATATTATACAGTGAGGAAAATCAAGCTCTGTTTGTAGAATAAGTACAAATAGTAAAACACATTGAGGTGTTTTCATTTCGGTGACCATAGAAAGATGATTAAATAGGTCTCAAATGCATGTGTTTACAGCATCGTCACAAAGAGCTAGGTATAAAATGATTTGACTATTTAAACAGTCCAACATGTGTGCTCTACATCTGAGGGAAAAGCGACTGCACAATCTCTAATCTGCTTTTTGTTTCAGTGTTCAGGTGTTCATTATATTGTATGTGTATGAGTGTGCCTTCGCCCATGGGGAGGCTCAGTGGTTGCATAAAGCCTGAGGTAAAAAGGAGTGTCTGGGCAGGTTAACATCTCAGCGCGCCGGTGTCAGCCAGCTGTCTGCTGCTATCGTGCTGCCAAAAATATGACTCTCTAGCCCTGGCATCTAGCAACCTGGCAAGAAAAAAATCTGTCTCAAAACACACAGAGTCCACATGCAAACATGCCATGTGTTTATACAGAATAAACATTAAATGACACACTTTTCCATTACAATGTCAACTTGGTGATGAACTGTCTGATTCAAGAATTAGTCTGTGCAAAAGGAAATACAGAGATTTGTTACTGACACACATATATTGTCATCATTATATATCCTGATTATTGTGTGCAATGATGCACTGTCACTAAAGCTTATGAGGACTACACTGCCTCGACTGTTCGTGTCTGCTGACAGACACCTTCTGTGGTAAGTGGGTTTAAACCAATTCTCTTCCTCCTCACGCCTTCATCCTCCTGTCCCGCCAACATGCTGTACTTTGTTTTTGCACACGTCCCTTAAAGGGCAGAGGTTGCAATGCGTGCGTATTGTCAAATAGTTTTTTCCAAATAGTTTTGGAAAAAGAGATCTCTTTCGCAGCAAACTATTCTTCAAAAGATGTTTGGTCTCCAGTCTGATTAGTGCAGTCCACGTGGACCGATACTCAAGCTGTTGATCAATGCTCTCACTGGATACTATCATGGTCCTGGGTCATTTGACCCAGTCTTTTTATGTCATTTTGTATCACGTTAAGTCTACTTTGTTTTTATTCTGGAAGTGTAGATTCTTAGAGTTCCCCTTGTGTCTTTGCCCTCGGTGTCTGTGTTTATATAGTAGCATGAGTTCTTGTTCTGGTTTATCCATGTTTCCCCAGCCCGTCATGTCTGTTCTCTCCCTCGCGTTCCCTCGCTCCCTCTCGTCAGCCTCTCCTCCACTCCCGCATCATGTTTCCTGTTTTATTGTGAAGGTCCCGTCTTTCCTGTTCAGTCTTGCTTCCCCTGTCTCGTTCTGGTTATTCATGTCAACTGTGCTCCACGTGTGTCCTCACTTCCCTCATGATCCTTCTGTGTATTTATGTCTTTGTTTGAGTTTACTTCTTGTCTCAGTGAGTGGGCATTTGGGTCCTTTTCCTAAATGCACACAGCTGCACTGTGACAGATACGCCCCCTGGTTATTAGAACAACAAATGTAGCATTCTTTTTAACCATTTCACAATTTTAAAGAATCATTTTGGCCTAATAAAATGTTCCCGTTTGCACGTTCACCTCAAAAAATCCCTGGTTTGAGAGCAGGAGGAGGCACAAATCCCTTCGGGTTGTGTCAGAAAGGGCATCTGGTTTAAAAAGCTGCAGAACTTTTATAAAAATCCATCTTTTTATTAATTTTTAGCCTCAGTTAAAAAAAAAAGGCAAATATTCAACAGTCATCAACCAAATTCACAGCTGCAAGAACCCACATACCCATATAATGCAAATTCTGTAACTTAAGAAATGTAGATGCAGAAAGCCAGAGGGTTATCAAAAACATGATATGAAGTTTGAAGTTTTGTCCTATATAAATACGAACACTGAAAACACCATATAATTTTAAATATTATAGGTTGTTGGTAAACGATTAGATTACCCCAGGAACCTATTAATCATATGTGATGAAAAGTCACGCTGCGGGGCTGGAGACAGACTGCACACAGGCACCAGAGATTTAGGGAATTTGGGTAAATTTAAGGGTATGAAAGGGACTGACTGAATCAAACAGACGCACACAGACACACACGTTAAAAATATCAGACACATAGATGTGGTTTTACTTTCGCGGAAGTTGGTAATTGTTGTTGTTCTCATCTTACTAAACAAAAGTGACTACAATATAAAATCTGTATCTTAATTATGAGTCTGCCGGTTAGATGTGCAGTTTTACAAATTATTCAAAGCAACACAGGAAAATTTGGTTCGAGCTGTCTGTGTGACATCCGAAAAGAGGTTTTGAACACTTCAATTTTCCCATGTTTATAAATCTCTCATGGCAACCTCCACCTTCTGTCAGCAATATATATTTTTTTCTTTGAAAGGTTTTGCAATACTTTGCACTTTATTAAAATACAAGTCAGTGAAATGTCAGTTTTGGAGGACTTTAAACACTGAAATCTTTCACTGCCCAATGCTATTACATTTCCTGCCTTGTGTTTTGCTTAAAGGAAATCATGTGTTTGAACTCACACCTATTTGCCAAATTGCTCCAGTTCAGAATAACAACTCCTATGTGTGTGGCAGGTCTGAATAATTACATGTCTTTTTTGCCAACACTTTAAAGATAAACAGTGATGTAATTTCCCTACCTGAACAGGTTCTATTTGTGCAAATTATGGTTCAGAACTGACTGAATGTGCAGATTGTCCTCTGCTGTCATTCTTGTAATATCTTTATTTTGCTATGAATCATATTTTTAAGATTAAAAAAAAATCTGGATCTAAATCTCGTTGAAGCTGGACCCGTGGTGTATATGTGACACGGATGTTTTAGTCCTTAACAATGATGAACATTTAAATAGTTCAAGGTTGGTAGAATGATCATTTCCTGTGGATCCTGAGATTTCTGTCCCTTTTCAGCTGTGATTTTGTGTGGTCTTCCTTTTGGGTCACCTGGTGAGTTAAAGCACCCGAGGCAGAATAAAACTTGACTTGTGGGTCTAAAGACAGTTTCATGTCTCATATATTCCTAGGAGAGATGTGCTATCTCAAGCACATTTGTAATGGAAGAATACCATTTTGTCTCATACCAGACAATTCGGAGTGCACTTATAGTGTCTCATTTTTAAAACAATATTTTAATTTATAAATTATTCTAAAACCAGACGTTACTCTGGAAAACCTTAAACACGTTTCCAGCCAAAACTCACCTCGTGACCACCCAGCTACAGAAACAAAATCCACCGCATTGCAAAACCACGCCAGTCACAGAATCCCATTTACATGTCAAAAATAAACCACATCTTTTGCTAAAGCAGCATTAATAAATATTTTTGAGAAAGATTTTGCATGAGTGTGTGTGTAAATCAAATTCAATTACAGTAAACGGCTCCGGCAAGAAAAGATGGAAAAACAAAGAGAGTACATAGGAAAAAAAAAAACAGAATGGGATGTGAAAATGAAAGTAAGAAGAAGGGATGAAATCTGGGCTGCAATGCCAACGAGAGAAAGAGATTTTTAAAAAAGAGAGATGCAGCCAATTGTAGATTTGAGCTTTTATATCTGTCCCTCTGTGTTATTCTGCGATGGACTGTCCAGGGGGTACCTCGCCAATTGCCCTGTGTTAGCTGGAATTGGTTCTACCCACTGCAACCCCAAGTTTATCAAATGGATGAATGGCGAGAAGGGAGGCATCAATAATAGAAAAGTGATGGTGGGGTGAAGAAAGAAGAACATCTGAAGAGGAACAAGAGAATGAAATTATGAAAACTGGAAACGAGAAAGTGGAGAAGCGAAGGAAAAGGTAACACCAAAGGTCAGGGAGAGCTAATCAGGACAACTAGCCCCCTGCTTTCAGCCTCGCTCCATGGGGCTGATGGGAAATCCCACTGATAAACCACTGACCTTGAACTCCCAGGGGAGAGGAATAATATGAGGAAAAAAAAGTAGAGATAAGGGTTGGTGAAGGCAAAATGGAAAAAATGTGAGAAAATAGAAAGAGTCATGAAAAGTAAAGAAATGGCGATCAAATGGCTCTGGGACAATTTTTTGAATCTGTTACCCAAATCATAACTCATGCTTAGATATTTTTAAAAAACATAGTAAAAACTCATATTAAATTTGCTGACAGTCAAACAACAAGAATTGGGTGACAATGTAGAAATGGGTGAAAAACACAAGAGGATCAGATGACGAGAGAAGTGATCTTGTTAACTTAATCCAGAGATATTCAACACAATGTATGTAACATATATTGTTAATATACTTGTCATGGAAACATGACTTCTGTATAATTAGTGTAATATAATGTACAATTCAAGCTAGCCTCAGCACAAATACCCAGTTGCAGAGAACGGTAAAAAGATCCTAAAGCCGTCTTTATCTTGTACTTCTTTTTGTAAAGTGAAAATAATACTTTGCAAAGTCAGTAGTTAGTTATGTAAAAGTACAACAACACCTGAAAATTTGGGTTTTGTTCCAAGTCAACCGCAGTAGTTACAGCATAATTTAATATAATTTCAGGAAACTGTGGTTCCTCATACCTGGGGAAAAAAAAGTCAAGGAAAAATTAACTCACACTTTAAGCCAATAAACAGCCTACAAAAAAGCAACAGTCATGTTGCATTACGAATTAAAAACAACAAGCCCACCAAATGACAGGCAAGGCATGATGGAGAGAGAGTGGGAGCCTGTCCCAGCTGTCATAGGGCATGAGGTGAGGTGCACCCTGAGCTCATCAGAGATGCCAACACACAGAACCATTCACACATGTCTTTGGACCATGTGAGGAAGCTGGAATATCTGGCCAGGGCACTGGGAAAACTCCAAAACCAGCCATTAGAGAAAAACCCAGTGCTCTCTTGCTGGGAGGCGACACTGCCAGTCACTGAAGACTCTTGCTCATGTGACACCAGTGACAGCGGCTAAGTATGCAAGGACCGAGTGTGTGTTTGTGCAGGTGTGTGTGTTCTTGCAACGACTGCAAGAACATGAATATATCAAGTCAATTTAATTCAAATTTAATTTAATTCATTCTTTACAAAATACACTAAAATGTTACTAAAAGAGAAACAATTTGAAGATAAAAGATTTACATCTACCATCATAATCCATTATATTATTTTCTTCCTATATCATAACAGCAATAAAAGCTGATATTTCACAATCACGCATGAGAGAGATCAACGCATTAAGCTGCAAATAAAAACAGTACAAAAAATACTCTCAGTTCTCGTCATCTCTTGATATTTAGTAATTTAAGTGTCAAAACGTGTTTGAATAATCAGCACTAATAATGGTAACTTCTGAGCATGGTTGGAAAACATGCACTCACATTACATAATTAACGAGTTCCATGAAGGAGATTTTGATTTATTTATGATGAATAAACTAATGAGATGTTCACTGTTTAGCTTTACTCACACGAAATAAGGGAGAACAGGGTTGCTGAGAGATACGACTGACAAAGATGCAGCGTTAAAAATGCAAATACAACTTTCTCACTTTCACCTGTTAGCAAAACGTCACCACTGAGGAACAGCATGGATGGATGTGTCTGCTCCAAGCAGCTGAGTGTTGTTGATTCAGCAAACACTTTTCTTGCTTTTTTGCAATGGTGCAACTTCAAACTCAAAAATATTCCTAAATATCTCCGTATATCTGCTAGTAATGGCCCGTCTCGTATTGACGTTTCTAATAAATGGCAGTTTGAAAACATGTCACAACAAATAGGTCTCCAACAGTAGTCGGGCGACCTTCGACCCGGAAGTCCCTCCGCGCTGTCGTCGGTCCTCCCGCATCTCATCACTTGGCCAGCTGTTTCCAATCAGCTGGATGTGCGGCCACTGTCCACGTGGGATTATTACACTGAACTGGTAGAGTCTGTGAGCGTAGCGTATGATAAACTGTCGGCTAGCGAACCTGCTAACTGTGATTTTCTGGTCTTTTACGTTCTCTCTTGGAGAGTCGGGCGGAGAGAGGTTTCGGGGAGCACCACTCGTGCACTGGGCTACCACAGACAAGGAAACACTCGGGAGCAAAGGAGGAGCACAACTGGGAACTGCATTATTTGTAAACTTTTGGAATATGTTTTGGTCTTTTCACCTCAGTCTAAAAACCGCGCCTGGGTCCTCTTTCCCTCTCACTTCCCTGACAATTCTATCTGAGAAGGGAATAAGAGCCGGTCTCCAACAACTGCCGGTCTCTTTTAAACGCCGGGTCGGCCGAATCATTTTTTAAAATAAATGCTGGGGCTACTATAGGAAGATATATGGTAATCAACATGCGCATGAGACTACTTAATGTCTTAAAAAAAGCATCTTTCATAATATTTCTGGATACCATTTTCCTAACCATATGCCACTGACTATTCCAATCTATTGCTTCTGCACACAAACCCCCCCTGCACAGACCCTTTGGTCACCATACACATTAAACAGTTTACTAAACTAAACAAATGCAAGTTTAAAATGTGCATCAGCAAAACAGGTTTTACAACTTCACGCTTCCTTGCTTCTTTTGTGAACTTGTAAATACATTTGGCCAAGGGGTGAATTGCTTCTTTTATGAGACGGATGCTAAATTGAATCGTGAAGTTTTTCATCTTAAGGCTACGTTGGCTCTGGTGTGGTTAATTCAATGTCTTTGTCTGAATATGAATAATTTCGACTGCCTCAGAACTGGAACAAGCACAACATAAAAATGTTTTCACAGCGTTTTGTTATAAATTTCATGAAGTAATCCTTTTTTTTTAAACACTTGAAACATATAGAATGAGTATCAGAAAGACAGGTATATGTTTGTGACAACATTTACCACACACAGACAGTGTGTGTGTGTTTAGCTGTGTATTGTGCTGCCTGACTAATTGTGCTCTTTGTTTGTGGGCCATTTGTGCTGAAAACAGCTGTAACAAATGCAGCTTAGAGGGATTATTAGTCCATTGCTGATTAGGGCAGAAAAGTACATTTTAAAGAAGACTGATAAGGTGATTACATGTGGTAAAGCTGTAGCAATCAGCACATGTCAAATGTGACCAGACCCGCAAAGACTTAAAGATGGTTGCAAAGACTTAAAGATCACATTTACACCGAGTAACCATAATTTTTTTCAGTGTGTAAGAATAAAATTGTAACGGTGCCTGTATCATCACCTTTTACAGCTTTTTACTAAGACTTGAAATTTAAATCCATATTCTGCTGCGTACCAGTTTAGCTCGTGTGGTTGAAATGTAGTGGCCTGGGTTCAAGTCTGACCTGTACCATTTGGCTGTGCATCTTCCCCTGCTTTTCTGTCTAATCTCCATTGTCAATAAAGGCAACAATGCCAAAAAAATAATAAAATAAAGAAAATCTATAATCCTTTTGGAAGGTGTAACAGCAATTGCCCACACCCCAGAATACCCGCTGTTGAACACCGGTAAGTTACATATACCGTATATCTTCCAATTGTAGCCCGGGCGTTTATTCAAAAAATTATTTGGCCGGCCCGGCATTTAAAAGAGTCCGGCGGTTATTGGAGACCGGCTTTTATTACCTTCTCAGACAGAATTGTCATGGAAGTGAGAGGGAAAGAGGACCCAGGCAGGGTTTTTAGACTGAGGTGAAAAGACAGTACATTTATTTACAGTGCTCCAAAACGTATTCCAACAGTTTGCAAATAATGCAGTTCCCAATAGTGCTCCTCCTTTGCTCCCAAGTGTCTCCTTGTCTGTGGTAGCCCAATGCACAAGTGGTGCTCCCCGAAACAGCTGATGAGACCGACGACAGGCGGAGGTTTTTTTTTTTTGAGCGATGTTCCAGTCACACTCCATACCAGTTGGTGGCGGTAATGCACCATTCAGTTGTTTGCCAACCGCCAATAAAATTTAAAAAGAAGAACAAGACAGCGCAGAGGGACTTCCAGGTCGAAGGTTGCCCGGCTACTATTGGAGACCGGCGTCTATTTGTTGTGATATGTTTTCAAACCGGCGTTTATTAGAAACCGGTGTTTAAAAGAGACAGGCTACTAATGGAAGATATACGGTTTCTTTTTTTTCTTTTTGTCACGGTAAGCATGCTGGATAAAAACTAATAGATAAAAAAAGTACAGTAACCTAGCATACATAATGTAGAGACCCGTATGCCTTATATTCACCCACATAGAGTAGAAACATAAACATAATGCGTTCACATTCCATTACTGACAATTCTTGCATTCACAGAAAAAAATGCACAGAAATACATAAACATTTTATTAGTAAGGTACACAGTCTTGTTCTGGTCTGTTCAAGAAGATTATTTGGCAAGTTTGGTTGGGAACACTTTCTCCTCAGAGAGCTAAAGCTGCTGTTTTTCATCCCTGCTAAACCACATCTCTATTTCTGTCACCCTCTCACTGTATTCTTCACTGTACCATAATTTCTCTTTCTGTCTCTCATACACACTTCAGGGACTGAGTCCACATGTGGTTAAGTGTCTTTCCTCTTTTTTCCTCATTCTGTTGGAGAAGTGGAGCTGAGCCCTCGGGGCACTGCTGTCTAATGAGCCACTGGCTGCTTTGCGTTTGTCCTGTCAGAACAGAGAAACGACCTCGCTGTTGCCGCTAAAGCCATGCTATCTCTTTGAGGAGGCTAGCAGGAGCTGCAGCATCTTTAAAAGGATTTAAAGCAACTGAGCGTGAAATCCCAGTCTCTAGTGGTGGATATCCTTATTTAAACAGATGTTAAAATCACATCCACCTGGAAGTCTGGATGTATGAACACCTGAGGGCCTATCTTTCTGTCTGCTTATGTTTGCTTACTCTGACTGAAAAGTCATACGTAGCCTAAAGAGACATACAATGTGTCTTTCCACGAATTCCTAAATGTATGCCATGTGTATCAGTGCCATATTTACTAAAGATTTCCAAAATAAATATAACCTCAAGTCTCTTGTATTCTCACACAAACTCCTGCACTTTGTATGATGAAAACGATGTCGACTCTTCAACAATCACTTAGAGCAGATGGAAGTTTCAAACACTTATTTCAATGAGAATATATATTCAAGTGAAATCAAACAATATACAAAAAACCAAGCAGTTCAAGAATACTACATACCCTTTAAATAAACTGATCTAATCTCATTTATTGCCTTAAAAGAAGCAAATCTAGTGATTTTAATCCTGACCGATTAATTTCTTTTCAATCTGTCTGAAGCCAGTTGATTGTAGCTTCCATTGCTTCTAGTCACTACTGAGAGATGCGACGTTTAGAAGATAAACAGACATTACATGACGTGACCTGTATTGTGGTTTCAGCAGCATTTTGATGGACTGAAAATAACAAGCTGCTTGTTAGAGATCCTCCAAAATAGGAACTGCATTAATAAAATCACTGTTTTCATTAGTTGACCACGTTCATCTGCATATTGAACATATTGTACCATTTTAAAATGGTGTATTAGTAAGTGATAACTAGAGAATAATGTCCTAATATATTCTACATTTTCTGCACCCTACCTGAAGGGTAGGTTGTTCATCTATTGCCAGCCTTGCAGAATCGTACACTGAAACATATACCAAATAAAAAATGTAAAACACAATCACGAGAATGCATACTGATAAAGACCTGGAGCATTTGGGAAGTCTGCAGCAGTCAAAATGAAGCAAAAGGCGGGAGGGAAGCCGTGACACAGACATCAGTGTGTTGCTGTCAGCTCTCTGCAGCGTGTGTCGGCTCAGTGCTGAGGGAGAGCGAAACCCCGCTGAGAGGAAAGTCCACCAAAGGGCTCATCGCACACAAGTGTGACTGTGTATGTGTGTGTCTGTGAGAGATAGAAAAAGCGACAGCATTGCTGCTGCACAGCTCTTCGTGATGTACTCCTACACACACCTTTGTTCTGTTATCACATGCAATGCCGTATTTACACAGGGCTCATAGATGTGTACATGGAAATGTTTTCAAAATCAAACTTTTTACTGTGCATTTGGCATTTTGGCCTTTTGTGCACAAGAAGGCAGTGTTAGGTCACTACACACATAGCTTTTGGAAAAATGTTTTTGCAACCAGGAAATTGACCTTTTGACTCGCGATATCAGAGTGTCAGTACTCCTGACTGGTCGTGATGGCTGTGCTAAGGTAATGCTGTTTTGAACAAGCTTCAGTGGTATTTTTTGAAGTGAGAAAAAAAAGATTAATGCGATAGGGTTGTCATGATGCTAGGATTTCAAGGTCAATTTATTTTTGATACAACAAGGAAAACACACAACACTTTTATTAATGTAACACTATTTTTAAGTTGTCTGATACAGTGACAAAAAATAAAAAAAAGAAAGAAAAATAAATACCGTATATCTTCCATTAGTAGCCTTTCTCTTTTAAACCCCTTGTTTCCAATAAACGCCGGTTTGAAAACATGTCACGGCAAATAGACGCTGGCCTCCAATAGTAGCCGGGCGACCTTCGACCTGGAAGTCCTTCCGCGCTGTCATCGGTCATCCTGCGTCTCATCACTCGGCCAGCTGCTTCCAATCAGCTTTTAGACTTTTCTCATTGTGTTATGCTATTAAATTAACACTGTCTATTAATGTCAGCAGGACTGATAATGCTTGCTGCCCTGGTTCCACTGATTTATTACTAGTCACAGCCGCTGCCTGCTACATTAATGATAACTTAACAGGTGGCTAATGTGGCCATTGGGTAATTGCTAATAGTTAAACAGCTAACAGTCATAACTGCACTGGCCAGCTTAACATGTATCATAGCTGTTTAACAGATCAGTGTTGTTGAAACAGGATCTTTATTGACCTCTTGAAATTCCCCATAAAATGTTAGTGTTGAACACCAGTAACTGTTCATGTGTTTGAATCCTAGTGAGGGAAGCAGCTGTGTGCCTGCCTATCTGCAACAGCGTTGTGTCAAGTTGGAGACGAAGCCAGCACGGCTGGTATCAGCAATTCATGAAAAAACAGCATATATTAATTTTTAGTATGATATGGTATCTCAGTATTGATCATCTGACAGTTCTAGTATGTGGGTAGTATGTGGGCAGTCTGACACACTTATAAATAAAGAGAAACTAAGCCTGAACCTGTTTAGCCTGAGATTTATTTCAATTCATTTTTCAACTGAATTTTATTTATATAGTACCAAATCACAACAACAGTTGCCGCAAGGTGCTTTATATTATGAGGCAAAGACGCTATAATAACACAAAGAAAACAGAGAAAACCCCAGCAATCAAATGACCCAGCAATCAAATGACACCCTTAGGTGACAGTAGGAAGGAAGAACTCCCTTTTAACAGGAAGAACTCTCCAGCAGAACCACGCTCAGAAGGGGCAGCTATCTGCCGCGAACAGTTGGATTAAGGGGAAGATTTAGTTCAATAAATTCTTGAAACAAAAATCTCTTCATATAAAATTTCCCTGTGTTAATTTTCATCAATCTCCTTATTATTGTTATTTTCAATTCAGAGTAATGACCACAGTAACACCGCCGTTTTGATTTACAATGTCATACCACACAAGCATAACAAGTGAAAATTTGTTTTTTTAATCTAGGTAACATCTCAGAAAGGTGGAGCTGGATTTTGAGGACATTCAAATGGCCAAACAAGAATATTTATTGTGTTCTGTCACATTTTCACATTTTTGCAAGTGTGCTTTTAAAACTATATTTGTAGCAGTAGCTAAGTAGTTGACAGGCCAGCAGCATCTAAAACACCAAACTCCTGCAGCGTCAACAGCCAAACTGCTGGTGACAGGTGAAAAGCTGGTAATCATAGGAAATTTGAGTTCTGATCATTAGTTCTGATAATAACAAACAAAACAATTATATTCCCTTAAAGTGATTACTGTTTATTTCCTGTTCACTTATGTTGCTTTTTCCTACTGCTGGCTTTCTCGCTTCATCTCGTCCTTCCACCACTCTCTTTGCAGTGTCCTTCCCGCCTTCCAATGTCTTCAAGGTTAAATGCATGCACTTATCTGAGTTTTGAACAGTAACACAGCATTACATAATCTACTTCACCATATTAATCTTTCCATTCGTCTTATCTTAGAATCAGAATTTCAGCTTCGATGGTGCTACTGCTTCGCTGATGCAATTTAGATTACTCCCCCCAGGTTGAGGAATGGTGTTTCAGCAGGTTAAGGCACAAACTGTACATCACCATACCTGCAAAACTGTAGATTTGAATCAAGTTATTCCTCATCCACTCTTTTCTTCCGCATGTCATCCTTCTTTTACAATTCTTCATGATTCTTCTTCACTCCTTGCCCATCCTACATCTCGTGACCTTCAATCTCTGTCACGTCGTTTCCTGATGTTCCATAAATAAAGGAAAATGCTGCTAATTATCTATCACCATACAAGGCTGAGATCTCCAAATCCTCCTAGTGGAAGAAAGTAACTTTAAAAATTTTTTTTAATCTCTGATCAGCTTGTTTTGTTTTACTTTCAACTCTTAATGAACATTTTTATCTCTGCATTACCTATATTCACCACTATCTGTTATAAATCAGCCATGAGAGGAGGCGGAAGAAGAGGCAGAGGAGACTTAAGTAACCCACATTTATCTCTGTGTGGTGCCGCACTGAATTCTTTTCCATAAACGAATGAGAAAACGACAAAGACTTTTGGGTTAATTAGGGACTCGACCCCTTGGAGAACAGGCTACACAGTTTATCTCCCGCTACAACAAGCGTGTGGCTAACAGCCATTTAATACGCCACTTATTTACATTTAGAGTGAATCTTATGGCCCCAACAACCCTTGACAGGAACCTTAAGACTCACAGTTAAAAAGAAACAAATGTGTATAAGTGCCAGCTTTTTAAAAAGTAATTAACCCATTTGTTGGAATGTCACGGTTCTTGAGTTTTTTCTTTTCTTTTTTTACACCGAGCGAAGGTTTGATTAGACATGGCGTTGGTTTGTTATCCACTTAGGAATATCTGTCCAATTCATCTCGCCACCGTGTCCGGAGGCAAATTCTCATTTCTTGTACTAGATTGGTGAGCGTGAAATCAGAAAGTTAACGTCAAATTGCAACGAAAGAGAAATGTGTTTAATAACTTGCCTTTTTCTATTTAGAAATTAGCCAAATCAGCTTTTGGTATCTCTCTGGTTTGCTAATCAAATTTTCCCTGCTTGACACTCAATTTTGATGTTGGAAGTCGTTGGTTTTGTGCTTTACTGCTTTCTGATACACGTTCTTTATACACGATGCACTCATGCCCCTGCCCTGCAGTAACTCCCCTTAAAACCTGATAAACACACGGTTTGCACAACACAGAGAAATAGTGACTGAATTCTCTAAACTTACTATGTTCATATACTTCTTAAGTCTCAAAGGACCATAGGACTATTTCTTCCTTTATACTGTCAGATAGAAATCATTTTCCTATTTGCTGTCATGAATGATTTTTGTGATGAGTATCTGCCAAATATGTTATAACTATTCTTTCCAAAATTCCTGTTGTATAGCTCTTGTCCTACTTGTCATACTTTCTTATACATAATATAGACTCTTCTCTTATATATTATAGATTATATATAATTCATGCTATGTACTGAATTATATATACTCAAGTATCCTTGTTAAAACCTTAAAAATGAATAGCAAGATTAATTAAAATTCTAAATAGCATGCACATATACATTTTAGTGTTGCACACACACACAGGCACGCATGCGCGCACGCATGGTGTTGATTTGTCATGAGGAACCACTTGGATTCAAGGACACTTAAGCATGTTAAGGGACCCAGGGTCAAACTGCTAGCCTTGCAATTACTGGACAAACCACCCTTCCACAGTCTCTTTCTGTCTTTTTAACAACTTTGCAGACACCACATATTTCTCAAAAAGAAAAAACAAAACAAAACTGGGCACTGAGACTTCAGCTTAGGTGGAAAACCCTCATCTAAATGAAATTGCATTTAAAACAACACCCCAGTTTCCGTATAGGCCATGTTTAGCGTTTACTGAGTTTATCTTTGTTAATGAAATTTGCTAAATGTCTCATTTAGTAAATAAAAACTGTAAATGAGAGCTAAATGATCAAAGACAATTTATGTCCCACTACTTGGAATGAAATGCATTCATCAACTTGAAAAATCTCACTATGCTGCACTGGGACTGGAAGCACTTTTATAACACCGCTAGCATCTCTTGCCCTTCTTTCCTGTCTTTGTGAATTTTTTTTTTTGCCCAAGCACGCATGTGTTGTTTTTCCAACTAAAATGGGGGAAACGGATAAAAACACTGAAAAAATATACACCTCTACAGCCGTCTACTTTGCTTTACTCAAATATGCTTCAGCATACACAGTCAGCTCACTACAGCACAGCTGTGCACCACTGACGCAATCGGAGGTCTCGAGGAAGGGCTTAAATGTTGTGAGCAGAAGTATCCCACTTTGCTCCTAACACAAGCAAACCATTGTGGGTACGCTGAGTGCTAGAAACAGCTGGACCACACGGCGGGTATCTTGGACCCCAACCCTGTGGCGATGACAGGCTCAGCTTTGCCCGAAAGCTGTCTTATCCACAGTCTGCACATGATATCATGATGGATGAGGGTGCAGACAGGCTCAAGGGCTGTGCTGGCACGGAGTAGCAACTTTTATATTTCTACTGGGTGGCACTTTACTATACCCTTGTTCTAGAGTTTGAACCTGTGTAAGTGATTTAGTTGTTCTATGAAAACGTCAGCAATTTTTAATTTCATGGTGTAAAACAGAGCTCAGTGTGAGATCTAGCTCATCAAGTTCATCATTCACATTATATTTTGCCTTTATGAAATTAATGTGTGCCCATTAGTCATGGTGTAAGATCACAGTGCATTAAGTGAAAAAAAAAAAAACACTATTAGGAAAATATATAATTATAAAAAATGTTACATTTAAAATTGTGCACCAAATGAAATAAAAGCATATTTTGTCTTGTTAAATGACTCATTGGCCCTCGTTTTACACAATATATCTGTCTCAATCACACAGATGTGAGGATTTGGGTGATGATGTATATGTCTGTCATCAACTGTGTATGTTCATTAGAGGATTATGATGGGACTTCTGCTTCTTGTGACCTTTGACCCTAGTTTTTCTTCACATCTTATTGGACAGTGAGTGATGTTAAGGCTTTCTTTTGACATTTAAAGCATATGTTGAGTGTGCTTTGATAAAACCCCCCCAAAGCCTTTATTTGCCATTACTGGTGAGCATTTCCTTCAGCTAAAAAATGAAGATCTTTGTTTCTTTGTTCTTTTTAAATTTTGCAGGCTTACAGAAACGCTATTAATTATATTTTGCAATTTCATTAAAATTGTATTTTGATTGCTGTTGTTGCAGGAGTCAGTAAATTGTACTGATTGATTGCAGCATGTTTAATTGGTCAAACAAGAAAGAAGGCAAACACATTGCATGCAAAGACATGTATTTTATTTTCTAGCTCCACTGCACTCTTCTAAGATGCAAATTTCCTGTCCTTCAATCTGGCTGACCACACGCATGGACACACTCACAGGCTAACAATGAAATGTGCAAAATATATTTGCTAAAGCAATCACACAAACCTCAAGTTAATTTTCCAGGAGGCCCATGTGCTGATATCGACCTTTAGATAGCAAAAGAAAAAAAATAGAAGACGATTCGTCTTCTGTCCCACTTGTATTAATCATAACATTTGCAAAATGATGCAACACTTGCAGCTCCGAGTTGTAAGTCACATGTAACACCTGTCTGGTTTGGGTTGAAATATTTCTCGGTTTGAGTTTTTTCAGTCAAACATTTGCTACAAAATGGTCATTTTCTCAAAGCAGGATGAAACTATATGAGAGAAAAACACTTTCCTTGATGAACATCTAAAATGCTGACAAATGTGTTAACTGTCTAACTTTGTGTAAGTCAAGGGCTGATTCGTCTAAAAACTAATGCTGGGAATAAATCCTCTCATTATCTCACAGTGTCTCCAGAATGCTCTCTTTAGGTGTTATTTGGGATCTTAAAACATTTGGTACTTAGCCCAGCCTGAAAGCTTTACATTTATTAAATCCAGTAACTTTTATTACAGTAAAATTTTAAATGTAAATCACTGTGCCCTACCAAAAGTTTACAGCTATGTTTCCAAACCAAATCAAGTAAATCACACGAATCTGCGTTGTCACTTAGCTTTGTTATTTGGCATCAGGAATAAAACACAAGGACAAAAAATACATGAAAAATGAAAAAAAGGGAACAGTTACCTTGTGGAAGCAGTCACGCAGCATGCTAGATTGTATATGAATGCTTTGCTCGGTTTTAAAAGTTTCTTGTCTCCACAGCATGTCTTTTATCCTGTCTTCCTTCATTCACAAAAACCCGCCCCTCCCTGAGCCTGGTTCTGCTGGAGGTTTATTCCTGTTAAAAGGGAGTTTTTCCTTTCCACTGTCACCAAAGTATTTGCTCAAAGGGGGGTCTTAAGAGTGTTGGTATATGTATTATTGTAGGGTCTACCTAAAGGGCCTTGAGGCGACTATTGTTGTGATTTGGCGCTGTATAAATAAAATTGAATTGGAAACTGGAGACTGTTGCAGGTGCCATCTTTTTAAAATTTTATTTTAAAAGCAAATTCTTTAAAAAATTCTAACTACAAACAGTTGCACAAACGGGTAGGTGCCAAGTAATGTGCTGCTTAAATGATACACAATATACATTACTTATGTTTTACTATATTACATAATTTTCCGGGGCTATAATCCATCATTGTAATGACAGAGGAATAGATGTGGGGCTACTTTTTAATTGTAATTGTTTTCTAATTTGAAGCCCTGGGCAACCAGGTCCAATGACACAGACCTGTCCAACAGAGCTGCAGCGAGTGAGCTTGACTTTTGACAAACTGGACAAATCTGTCAGATCTGCGAGTGCATGTGAATGTGTGTGTATTTATTTTTGTTCCTCTACACTCATTGCAGCTCTGTGCAACACTTCCTTGAGGTGACTTGTTACATATGAAGTGTTGGTGCTATGAGGTCAGAGCCTCTGCAGGTCAAGCTCTTTTCTTTGTCTGTTACAGCTGTTACTGTTCCCACGACTTACACCTCAGCTCTTTCAACAAGTTGTCAAACCTCTGTACTTATAACTGCATAATTTTTTGGTGTCACACAGGGTAATCGGTATGACAAGGGAAAATGTTTATTTTCTATTTTGCTCGAAGTAAGATGAGAAGATTGATACTATCCAAAAGTCAAGGTGTATTCAGCAGCATGTTGGCTTGACGCAACGGGAAACATGTCAACAACATTTATGCATGTCCTCTTTTCATGTAGTAGAAACAGCACTAGCACTTACAGCAAATCAAATATGAATACAGGAGGGTGTCATACTGAGCCTGCGCTCAAACACTGTTAGGATCGTTACTCAAAAAAGTAGCGTATTACACATCTTTCTTCTCTTTAATGTATTGCAGTACGTCACTTAATTATTGGCTAGAGAAAGTAATTCATTACACTACTCAGGGATGGGAATTGATAAAAATTCGGCAATTCCGATTTAGGGTCTCATTGGCTATAATTTTTGAGGGTCATCAATTCAATTCAATTCAATTCAATTCAATTCAATTCAATTTTATTTATATAGCGCCAAATCACAACATCAGTCGCCTCAAGGCGCTTTACATTGTAAGGTAGGCCCTACAATAATACATACAGTGAAAAACCCAACAATCACCATCTCTAAGCAGCATATCAAAAACATTATATACTGTATATCTTCCAATAGTAGCCTCTGCGTTTATTCAAAAAATTATTCGGCCGGTCCAGCGTTTAAAAGAGACCGGCGGTTGTTGGAATTGTCACGGAAGTGAGAGGGAAAGAGGACCCAGGCGCGGATTTTAGACTGAGGTGAAAAGACAGTGTGTTTATTTACAGTGCTCCAAAACGTATTCCAACAGTTCACAAATGATGCAGTTCCCAGATGTGCTCCTCCTTTGCACCCGAGTGTCTTCTTGTCTGTGGTAGCCCAGTGCACGAGTGGTGCTCCCCGAAACTGCTCTCCACCCGACTCTCCTCAAGAGGAAGTAAAAGAGCAGAAAATCACAGTTAGCAGGTTTGCTAGCCGACAGTTCCAGTTCAGTGTAATAATCCCACTTTGATGGTCGCCGCTGCATCCAGCTTAAATGTTGCTGGTCGTAGATGATGGCTGATTGGAAACAGCTGGCCGAGTGATGAGAGGCGGGAGGACCGACGACAGCGCGGTCGAAAATGTCGCCCGGCTACTATTGGTGACCGGCGTCTATTTCTCATGACTTGTTTTCAAACCGGCGTTTATTAGAAACAGGCCACTATTAGAAGATATACGGTACATGCAAATTAATTAAAGGCTTTGAAGTCAAATGTTTGGGCATGTTAGAAGTATTTCCACTCTTTGTTGTCATCTGTGTTGGATTCATTACTCAAAAACACATTGTATTAGACATTACACTGAACACTTGAAAGTAATGCAGTATGTTATTTAGTTGCTTCCATGAAAAAGTAATTTCTTACACTTGTTGTTACATTACTTTTGCCTTTCTTTATAAATGACATGAAATGAACTCATAAGCTCTATAATCTAATAGTCTCATAATTGCTAGTTAACAATATAAACCTATAGGCTACCGTCCCATACACTAACACAAATACCTATTCCTATTAAGGGTTAACAGTGTGAATGGGCACATTTTAAATGAAACCCTCATCTTTCCCTAAACCTAACCTAACCTGATGTCTGAAACTAATCAAAACGGTCTGTGAAATAATATTAACCAGGTCAGAACAAATCAAAGACCCAAAAAACAGGCTTCCACATGCCTCTTCCACCTCACACAAACTTTGACTCTCTTTCATATGGGAGTGTTTGCAGCAGCTGGTGTAATGAGGCACTGATACCAAAGGACATCTTACTGTGTAGCTCTGAGATGCTGGCATCGAGGAAAAAAATTGCAATTTTTGACAATTAATGAACACTTTACATGAGAGTTGTGTTGCTGCTTAATAAATCTTGCAGGGCATTCTATAGTTGAGCCAGCTAACCACAGTGTGCTTTTTTTTCCCTGTATGACAGAGAGTTGCGTCTGCAGAGTGAGTGCAGTAAGTACAGGTAGTAAGTAATACAAGCAAAGTGAAGATGCATGGAGCAGCCATGTTTAATAGATGAACAGCTGAGCTGCTGGAGGAGTTTTTTTCCATTTGTTTTTGACATATCACATACATATTTTATGGCGTGTCTGGTTGGACTACTCCTTGCCTAGGGAGCAAGACAGATGTTGTGGACACAAATATAGCATCATAAATGTGTAGATTTGCACGTGTGTGTCTCACTGTGAGATTCAGCAAAACAGGAAGCTTTAGTATACCAACAGTTTACTTCTCTACAGGTTACTCACACAAATTATTTGGTATGTGCCGTTTAAAATATTTGCAAAAGTCTCTAGTATGTCTTCCTGCCCATGACATTTCCTCCTTATAAGCAAAGACTGGACAGAGCACAATACTTTGCAATGATGTAAGATTTATATTTATTCCATTAAGAACATATGATCAAACAGCGCATTACAAGTAATGTTTCCATATTGGTTGCCTGCTTCTTCTCAGATAAAGCAGGGGTAAATGGTCATATCACCAAGGTTACCCATAAAGCACCAAAACAAATAAACAAATAGTTTTACATTTTGTTGTTTAGAAACACTTCTAAAGGGAAAAAAAAGTGCCACATGTTAAAGAGAGATTTTTGTAGCGCGCTGGTTTGATTTGGCACATAAAGTCACTTTCGAATCAGGTGACTAACAACACTTTTGTTTTCAGCCAAGTTTCCCAAACGTCTGTCACCAAGCAGGCGGTTTTTGTTTTCCATGAGACAAGACTGCCTCACCAAGGTGACTTAGGGTGCATTCATTTTGTAGCTCAAGAGATGCTTTGACATTAAACCAGCCTGTTTAGAATTCTGGACATTTTGCTGTTAGACATAATGTTGATTTAAATTAATTGAATGAAAATTTGAAACATTGAACATTGAAACATAAAGAGAAGCAACGTAGGAATACGTTAAATTTATATTGCAGCTGAAAAAGAAAGGCACAGCTCACAAAGAGCTAGATACTTTAAATAAATACTCATATTTTGCATCGCAGTTTATTTAAACGAGACGCCGAACGTCTGACCTGAAAAAATAAATCATTTTGATCCTTTGCTTTGCTTCAGATCTTTCTGAGAGACATTTGATGGTTGCTTTTTTTTCTAAACGACATTGCCTGTCAGTCACTTGAGGCCAAGTCACATAAACAGCAGTTGCTGCAGTGAGAAATATTGCAAACAGCGTGCTATCAAGGTAAAGGCTTCAGTTTTCAGGCCCCTCGTCTATGGAACCAGCTTCCAGTTTGGATTCACGAGAAAGACACTATCTCTACTTTTAAGATTAGGCATAAAACTTTCCTTTTTGCTAAAGCATATAGTTAGGGCTGGATCAGGTGACCCTGAATCCTCCCTTAGTTATGCTGCAATAGGTTCAGACTGTTGGGGGACCCCCTTGATGCATTGAGTTTTTCCTTTTCAGTCAGCTTTCTCATTCACCATGTGTTAACAGATCTCCCTGCATTCAACCATACTTGTTATTAATCTCTGGCTCTCTCCCACAGCATGTCTTTTATCCTGTCTTCCTTCTTTCACCCCAACCGGTCGCAGCAAAGTCTGGTTCTGCC
>VURO01019718.1:10979-24976 GCA_015108175.1 Pelvicachromis taeniatus
TTGCCACAGTGACTCAGGATGAGGAAATAAACTCAGGTTGTAAAGTACAGTGCTGCGTGTCAGGAGATTTCACCGGCTTACGCAAGCGAACGGTGAGGAAGCAGGAACACACCTGTATGCTTTGGACAGCGTGTCATTTACTTTGCGGCTTGTTTTCCTACTTGTTTAAAAAAAAACGCTACATTTTACAGCTCATTGTAAATTCACAAGAGCATCTTATGTGGAAAATCTAAAGTTTTTCCACTTTAAAAACACAGAAATAGCAATGTGAATCATTTTTATTGTACTATATCTTCCGGGATGAAGAAGAAGAAGAAGAAGAAGATGGCTCGTGCTCATTTTTCAGCCAAGGGCATGCCTTTAAAAAATACTGCAAATTGTTTCTTTTTTTCCTGATTAATATCAAGATTCCACATTTCTCAAAGTGCAGGGATCTCATTTTTGATTGAATCCGTTATATATAGGACATTATGCATTATATATAGTACATTAAGAGTGACGCTGATAATACATTTTGACACGCTTGCCTTGCTGAAGCTGCACAAACTGCTGATAATGTGGATTTATAAGGTGTATCGCTGCACTCGCATTAAATGAAAAGTTAAATTATGAACCAATCTATTTCTGATTTTAACAACATCCTCCGACGACACATTATTTTAAGTGTTCCTGTAAAAAAGCCATTACGGATATAAAACACCTCAAATTATTGTAATATCCCGACGAAAGGGAAAAGTTCATCTCGTCCGGTCCCTCCCGGTCTTAAAACGAGACGGTAAATTGACATCGAGTGTCAAGCGTGTAAAAGTCAAAGAGTCAACCCTGCGCCATAAGCCCAGCGAGAATGTACCGGGGGCCTGCATGAGAAACTACTCACGGCGGATCACATTACCCGCCTTTTTCACTGAAATAAGCACTGTAATTTATCCTGACCTTTTTAGATTACTATGAATGTGCTGTCTGTGTAATTTTAACTGAAGTCCTCAGCAGCTTTGCCGGTCTGGAAACACTCGCCATGAAACCCGATCGGCGGTGTAACGCCACCAATACAGCAGTGATACAGTACCAAACAAATACCGAGGGAGCGCCTGACATTCGCCGCTATCAACGCGCATCAAGGAGAATCGCCGGGTTTCATCATCATCGCCGGCATCACGGGAGATTCACCTTCAGAGCCCGCTTTCCAGTTGAGACCGATTCCTCGCCACTTCGATTGACGGCTAATAACAAAAGTAGAAGCCTATTTTAGCTGTGACAAGTGTTTCAGGATTAGACTTTCATTCCTAATGGGTTCTCTGGTAACGGTTTAATTCACTACCTATGCGATATCAATTCCATTATAATCTCATTAAGCTATTGCACACTGAGGTGATTTCGAATGAATGTGAAACAGCCAACCGTACGCTCCCCTCTAATTGAGCAATACTTTTTATTCATTATTATTGCCCATTATTAAATTAATGAACTTAATGGACTTATTTTCCAAATTGCAAAAGACCCCTGGCAACATGTTTTTAATTCCATTAGCAGACATATTTAAATTAAAAAATAAAAGAGAGAAAAAAGAAGAAGAAACAGGGAGATGCACGGAGGTGTGTGGGCAATTAGCCCACTGCTGCGACAGGGATCATCAGTGGTACGGTTTCTCCTCTCTGACTGGCGGGAGTTTGGCCGTCTCGTCCCGAATCCCGGGTGATGGCGCTCACCTGCTCGCAGACTTTATGCTAGCGTGCTTCACAGCGCCACGTCTCGCCGCTTTAACCTCCAGCCCGTCACCCTGCGGTATTAAGACGCCGTACATGACAAGACAACATATTTGAATATTGTATTGTAAGCCGAACTAAACATAACCTGAATAATATATGAAATAGATTTTCTGAAATGAGATCTTTTCAGTAACCAGAGGCCACCGTGCAGAGTTGCCCAGAAGATGAAAGCGGCAGATCTGCATAACTGAACGGCTGATCGATACTCCTCAAACTAAAATGGCAAGTCTTGATAAGGTTATTGAATTTTCTTTTTAATTAAAAAGCACACCACTTCACTCTCTGTCAAATACCAGAGCAGTGCTGATGATGAGGAGAGGAAACGGTTGTCCTTGTTTATATGTTCATCACTATATGAAAAACAGCGGGGGAGGGGGGGAAGGCGGGCTGTCGGCACATCATCAATCAGCGCGGCGGAGAAATTTATTTTCTGTTTGTCGTCGCTTGTTTCTTAGAATTAAGCTGTCACGGATGCCCTCAAATCCCAAACGATGACATTCGTACAGATATGAAGTTTTATTACATGTCATTCATCAGCTCAAAAACCATCAGCGCTATTTATTCCCATCCAGAGTCGTTTTCCGTTTAATGTTTTCTCTTTTTTCAACCGGAGAAAAACAACTTTCATTCGGATCAAAATAAAAAAAAATGTCAAAGAAAAGAGGACGCGGCGACAGCGACGTGGCCGCGTGCGTCGAGATTACGTAACGGCCGAGACCGCATCCGTTTTGTTTAATGCAAACGTCCAGAAGTGGCACGCTCGCTCCCCATATTCTAGTCATGAAAATGCATAATTTAAAAGAGCTGAGACCAAGCTGTTCCTCAGCAGTGCAGAGCTGCGTCGTATCAGTGCGAACATCAGTGGATGGAAAACTCTGCTCCCCGGAGAGAACGCCATTACATTCAATCGCCAACCGCTGGATAAAACTCATTTCACTCTGCACAGTGTCTGAATGGCTCCATACATTCAGCCGAGGCCGCGATGTGATAGCGCAGCATGTCAGAACCACACTAAAGGGCTTTTAAGGCAGGTTAGAGAGCCGCACAAAAGCCAGCGCACAAAGCCACAGAGCGCTGGGGCAGAACGGCGGAGGCAGCGTCGCCGCAGCTGACCTCACGCAGCCCGAAGGACCCCTAGGTAAACAAGCAGCACCGAGCCGCCGCTCGCGGGGAGGTCCGAGCCAAGTTGTTAACAACGAGATAATGTCAGCTCCTATTTTTAGATGAATGAAAGCGTCTCCGGGTGAAGAGAGTCTTTTTTAAGTTTTAATTCATTCCCTCTGTTTAGCACTCGCTCTGTGCAGCTGCACAAATGATTTAACAGCACATTCGGAAGTGCGCTTCCAGTTAGCTTATTGCACAGTTATGACACGTCTGAGCCATGCGTGTCAAGTGTTATCAGAATAACTTCAGCTATTTAGAAATTCTGTTTTGCATGGCTACTAGTCCTTTTTGGAGCTTTTCCCGAAACATCCAAAATTCCCTTTCATACATTGGCGAATCGCCCCCAAACATTTGAAACATACAGCAATAGCCAGGTGCTAAAGTACACCAGCTCCTTATCAATGTAACTGTAGTGGAGGTCACGAGTGAAAGTAGCTTTGCAGCCACTCAGCAAGCAGTCCCCAGAAAGTAGCCAGCATGGATTTTGAAAAACAAGCTTCTCGGGTTTCTTTTCAGCAGACCCTTGACTGACATCAAAGAACTGTCTATACATTATCTTTATGAAAGCGTACGCACGATATCTGTGCTTCTGTGGTACCGTGGCAACACTGGCTGTGTGCACACAGCAGCTCGGGGCAGTAAAAAACAAACCCAACAGAAAGTGCTGTTTGGACTCTTTGGCCACAGTCCTGTTATCCTCTCACCTGCATTCTTTTTTTTCCCCTGATAAAATGACAACGCTGTCACATTATACAACGTTTTCAATAAGAATTATTTATCAGCGGGAGTTCAACCATCTTTATGGGGCTGGCCGTTTGCGCGTTGCTGAATATTTCTGTTTCTAGTCGGTGCTTAAACAGGAGCTTTGACCAGCTCTCACAGGGATGGAAATAGACACCAGTAGCTGCAAATATACTGCAGGTTATATAATGATCATGAAAACTACATGAGAACGAACACCTCCCCCACCGCAGACAAACACAGTCAAAAATCACTCTGACAGCAGCACGAACGCACGACTGGATGCACGTAAACACACACACGCGCGCGCGCGCACACACACACGCGCGTGCAGACAGCGGCTGACACGCTGAGAGGCCAAGCCTGACATGAGGTGAGATGAAGTAGCATTTCTCATCATCTGCTGAGACTGCCCGTGTCTGACCTGGAGGATGGAGGTAGGCCCGGGGCATGGCCTCGGGACCCGGGCAGGCGGAGTGAAAGGAGCCTCCACTGAGACTTATAAAGTCCCGGCCACAATTTACTGGGAAGGCTCAAATTGTGGTGTCCAGTGGCCCCAGTGCAGCTCTGCTGTCAGCGCCACTCTTATTTGCTTCATTCCCTTTGACACTGCCACTCGATTAGGGTCATAAATTCCATGAAATCGGTCAATAACCTATAACACTAATGTCACTCTCCTACCATTAATTTTACAGCCTGTGTGCCACACTGTTTCTTAACCCCGGTTTACGTGACAGAGGGGGTTACGTTGGCTGCGATTGATTGAGAAGAGTATATAACAAGCTTGGAACAGTCTTTGCACCCTTATAGGAAAACACATGCACGGGAAAGGCCAGTGTTGCAGCCTGGTGCCCAGCAGCACATGCACTGCTCCCTCATTGAACCGTGCGACTGTGCAGAACTGGGATTTGCCGTCTTATTAACTGCAACACTCAAAGTTAGCACAAAAACTACTCGGGTACTTCCTGTATAAGTATCCGAGTAGTTTGCATTAGATGGGAGTAGAGTTTTTTTTTTACAATGTTGGATCCAATACAAAAAACAACATTAACAACACAAAATAGTGTGATAAGCTGACCATGGTGTTTGTGTGTGTATTATCCTAATCATGCAGCTCTGACGCCGTGACTTTTGACACACAGCAAGTGTTTGTTTTTAGATTTTTTAGTAGAAATAAGAAAAAAAAAATAGGCCTACATCCCAAAAGACTTAAGAGCATAAACTGCATAAGCTTTGAGCTGGCTGGGGAGCGCCTCAGTGTCCCACCAGAAGGTCTGAAGGAGGAGCACATATCTGCTTCAGCTGCTGCCCCCACGACCCGGGCCTGGACAAGCAGCAGAGGCTGGATGGGTGGAACCTAAAGCCAAGTATTTAAAACTATTTATCTATGAAAACTACTACTAATACTTTATAAAATATCATTTACTTACACAGTACACGAGTCAGTACACCCCCTTTAACCTCCTAGCACCTGCGTCCACATATGTGGAGGTCACATTTTGGGTTGTTTAAACGAAAATACAACATTTTGCTCTACAAGGGCCTGATATCATCTGACGAGGACACCATGCTGCCGCTGTTCAATCAAAATTTAAAAAGAATGCGATCATATGTGGATCTCATTGCTCTCAGAAATAAAGATCAGGTAAAAAAAATAAAATAAAATCTTGTAATTCTTTGTTTTTACATTCATCAGGTCCCAATCAGCCCAAATAGCAAAGAGAAATTAAAAATGCGAGTTCAGGTCTTAGGAGGTTAAGGAAGGTAAGTCGATTACCTTCACAAATACTTTTTTAAAACTATATATTATTATAGTTTTAAAAACTAGAATACAACTTTTAAATCTTTCCTACGAATCTTTCCCTTCATTATCATTTTATAAACACAAACAGTGAAAACAACTAAACTGAGGAGAGCGACTGAACGCTGGAAACGAAAGAGAACCAAAAACAAACCTTCAAAAATGAAACAGATCCCTAAAAACTGCTACGGCCATAAAAAACGCTTTTCCATTTAATTTTACTACGACTCGAAAATTCCTTTTGAGTATTTAAATGTAAAATTGGGGAAAACGCTCAAATGACATTTGTTGCTGTGAGAGACGGGGCGGGAGTGGGTTTCTCGTCATGCGTGGCAGGTTGCCAGTGGATATGTTGCTGCCATGCTCACGGGGGCCTCTCCTCCAATCTTTTCTGTATGTGAGAGCTGACACTTCAGGGCAATATCTACAGCACAGGCGTGTTAGCGGCGCACACGCCTTCTGCTGCAATGCAGCCGAGAAGGCTGGAGGACTGCCGTGAGAGACTTCTGGAGTTACTGGAGGTGCAACAGGGCAACCGCAAAAAGTGGAATAAATTAATAACAAGGCTGAAAAATATAATTAGCAGCACATGACGTTTGTTAGTGAAAAACTCAGCTATAGAGATCCTTCTGTTCAAAGGAAGAGAGCAAAGGGGACTTCCTGTGATACTGAGTAGCCTCTTCTTCCTGCACACCAGCTGAACGACGGCGACGTTTTTAGGCTGCAGGATTGAAACTGCCCCCGGTTTTTTTTTTGTTCGCCTTAAATGACGCACACTACAGTCCGCAGACTCGCTCGTCATCCTGCTGCTAATGCTCAGCTGTTGTTTACCACAACAAAATTTGGGAAAAAGAAAAAAAAATTGTTGAACTTTTGCTCCACTTTCATTCGCCGTGACCTTAACGTTTAATCCTCCGAGTCGTTAAGATGTAAAATGTGTGCTTTGCTTCGGTTTGAACGTCATTCTGCACAATCACACCGCTCCTGTGCGAGTGACTCACTCGTGCACGATTGTTCACTCAGTCAAGAGCAGAAAACAGACGATGCCGCCTTGTGTTTTGGCAACTTGGCGTGCGCTGGCAACAATCCATCCTACTACTTCGCTGGCTCCTTCCACTCCTCATTGTTTTGCTTTTCAGCCTGCGCTCCCTTAGTCTCTCGCTCGCCTGAAGAAAGGGAGCGAGAGCGCGAGAGAGCGAGAGCCAGGGCCCTTTAAACAACGCAGCCGCAGTTAATCATTAAATCAGATTTTTATTTTTGCCTCCTCTGGAATGGCTGGGGTTGAATTGACACGGAGCCTCGGCGGCGGCGAGGCAAAATGGCCGCTCGCAGTAACGGCTCACGAGCCCCCGGACAACCTGAGGCATGGCCATCCAATCCCACATCATTAAGGCTAGAGTCCTTTATTGTGTTGGAGGCATTAAAGGGTGCGCTGGCTACAGCCCTGAAGTCACACTCCACTAGGAGAAAACAGCAGAAAAATAACAGCACAGCTGGATAATGACTTTTCCCTGGGAGGCTGACCATGTGTACAAAAGCGCTAATGATAGCAGGTGCAATAAGCGAGCGCGAGGCTTTTACTGCGTCCGGATCTATTTTCCTCTGCTAAACTCACCAGTGATTTCCCCCGTGTAGGTGTCTTTCTGTAGTTTAAGAACACCTACCTCCTCCCGCCTCCCTCCACTCGCTCTTCCTGTATCTAATCTCTTTATCAGCTGTGCGGCTCATATCAAAGAGGACTGTGGTGTGAAAATCCTGCAAGTAAAACCTGCTGTCAGAGCCTAATCACAATTAGCTGGGCTCTAGACCCATTAGCCCCAAGGGGGAGAGACCAAAAGCTGACAGAATTAATGCTAAAGCTACTGATTACTAATGATCCCACAGAGCACAAAGGGTGGAGCCCTGCTATCCCGAAAAAGGAGGAAAATAAAAGCCCACTATCCTCATTTTTCTGACTGAATTGATTTTCTATGCAGCTGGCATTACACTGGAAACGAGAGAAAAAAAAACTATACAATTTGCTAGACGGTGAAGTTGCTAGAACCTCATTGGTATTAGTGGTTAAAGAGATAACACAATTCCTGGATGTACTTCCCATTGCTTCCTTAGCTCGGCTTTGTAGCAGCGCCGTTACATCAGCTCTGCTACAAAGGCATGTGTGCCTTCCAGATTATAAAACATTGAGCTGAAAGTTAATGACTGATTGCAACAGCCGTTACTCAAACTGGTAAGGAAAGGAGAGCAACAACCAGCAGACAAAACAACGGCACACGACACCCCGCGGTGAATCACCTGCAGTATAAGCCTTTCAAAGAAGCGCCTCACATTTGATGTTAAGCCCTCAAACTGTTCGGGCTGTCGGAGGTCTTGCCGGGGAGATAGAAATGTCTAAAGTTATTACAGCAGTCAGGTAAAGTGTGTGGCAACACGGTCCTGTAATGGGGGTGGAGAGTCGGCCAGCAGCTGCTAATGAAGGCGTCTCGGGGAGTACTAAAGAGCCTACGTGACACTACTTCTGATTTGCCCGTCTAAGGACACAGATCAATTAATACATTAACAAACGATCGCAAGCACTTCATCTTGCAATATGAAACCAGCGGCCTGGACTCGCTGCCCTCCCGCCCAGAATGGCTGATCAGCTCTGCCTCTTCACGCTGTCCATCATGAGTTTCAACATGATCTGCTGGTTAGGCCGCAGACGTCTCTCTGAGCATGTGCGACCCGGCCATATGCATGAAATGCATGTGTGCACATATAAGAACTCTTTGATTTGATTGGGCCAAAAATTCCACACACTGCTTTCGGCCTTTCAACAAAATCTACCTTGACATCACTTCCACCACATGCATGTTCTAATTAAAGCGAGGCTGTGGTCTTCAGGTCCGCTGGTTGATTGGTCGGTCGCCTAATCTCGCACCGGATCAAATTCTGATTGGCTGGACAATTGCTGGTGCGATTTTCATTAGGAGGATTAATCCATTATTTTTGGCAGCATGAGGAATAGACTTCCTCTAAAAAGAAAAACTTCCCCAGCTGAAGGCAGACGGCGAGCACCAAACTTCATTTCTTAATCAGAGCTGGCTCAAAACTAACCGACACCGCGTTTGGCTAAAACAGATGACCCTACAGAAACTTTGCAGCTTTTTGCATTTCACAGCTCGACCAACGGGGTGTGTGTTTCCTCTAAATTCTGCTTTACTGGTCAATTAATGGGAGAGAAAATTCCAACTGGTCGAATTAAAGTCAAAAGACACCTAAAAAAACGGCATTAATTAACCGAGGTTAAACACTGTTTGTACAAATACTGCACGCGTGTCTGAAAGCCTTCTGAAACCATCACATAATCACATTCATTAATCAAACGGGATTTTAATTGTTGCTGTGATGTAACGCGCCGTATAACCAGGTTAGTCACAGATCAGTGTGGATAACTTTAGCAGCGCTGCCACTAGCGGCCTTTTTTCTCTGCAGGCTAGCGCCCACATGTCTCATCGGCCCATCAAAGCACTGCAGCACCGGAACATCGCCGCGTCTTAGAACCAGCAGTTTCCTGCCATTGGACATTGCAGACCAGCAAAGGCAGCAACATTTAATCATCTGGTTGACCGGTCACTGCTACAAAGGGTAGGACAACGTGCCTGTGGTAGACGTTCCCTCCAAAACAAGACTTCCTGCTTTGGTTTTAAATATATCTTAATGTTAATATTTGGTGTGATGGTTGTATACAGGACGCTTTAGCATCTGCAGCAGATCCACGTGAACCAACCAGATGTAAAACTTCCTCTCGCATTAAAACAGAAAAATGGAACCATGACGCTCAGGACCGAATGAATCCTGTGGCGTTTTGGGCGTTACACAAGTGCAATCAGGCGTCTGAGCTTCCTGTTATCACTTAAGGACAAAAGCAACAAGCCTAGCATGATGCAGTGTGCTATAAATACACTCATTTCATGTTTATTTATAATTCATCTAGTCTAATAAGGCTGCAGGTAGAGAACACCAAGACCAATTTAGCTAATCTAGCGATAACCTGCAATTTTATTTCCCCCGCGACCAATCGATTGGTTGAGGAGAAGGCACAATTTCAGCCAACCGAGTTGTTCTTTGGTTGACTGCAGCCCTAGATTGAACATCTGCCTAAAGGGAATCCACTCCTGCTAATGGCCACAGCTGCAGAGCCTCAAACCAGCCCTGCCACACGCCGCCGCGTGCTGACGTCCGCTGTTGTTCGCTTCGGTTTTTCCCCGATAAATAAAAACAAAACATTAATACAGGCCAAACACGCCGTGTGAGCTGCCTGCGGCACACTTGAGCGCGTTGGTTGGGGAAGTCTAACGTAAACCATCGCTCCTTGGCATGCCATATATATCCAGTCTCCCCATTACCACCATCTCTACTCGACAGCAAGGGCCCTGCACTGCTAAATTATTCATCACACTGAGGGGAGGACAGAAGCATGCATGGTTTCTCCACTCCATGCCTCTTCCCTTTTTCTCTCTGTCTCTAATGCAAAGGAACAGCCGGGTGGAGAGAATGATATACAGGCCATCTTTCCATCACTGCGTGGCCATTGCAGGAGATGTCGCCTCCACTTCCTCCAATTACCACACTGGAGCTGATTTTGGGTTTTAGCCTGAGCACCGTGGCAGACCAGACGGTCGCTGGCTTGCCCGTCGCGCATATGCGGGGAATGGTGGGTGGCACCCAAGGGTCCCATGCATAACCTGGGACGTCTTTGTATACACATTCATCTATATCAGTGGGCAACAGGGAAATGTAAGCCAAAGGTAATTGCCCTGGATAAGAACATCTGCTTGGTGAATAAATATTCTAATGAGGGGAGTTTGCAGGTTCCCCAGACTGATGCACGGCTGACAGGCCTCCGGAGGGACCGCAGGTAATGCTCACCACCTGCAGTTCAAATGGGAGGCAGTCGCACCCTCCTCTCGCAGCTAAATGCTGGCCGACTAACACAAGTTCGCTTACTTAGGCACACACACACACACACACACACCAAATACACGCCAGGTATGGTATAGTAAATCATTCCCTGGATGGGACGCTGCTTTTCTCATAAGTGTTATTACACCCTGGCAGTTTCATTCCTGTGTAACCCAGAAAATGTTTTGAGTGTTTCAAATTTTACCTCTCTCTCTCTTTCTCTCGGAAACGTAAAATTCAGACAAGGTGAGAAGAAATCCATAATTCTCTAATTCCACTTCCTGCCGTGGGAAGCCAGACTCTTTATATATATTTTTAAAACTTTTAAAACACTCAAAGATGCGAATATCTCAGGAGTGACTCCCAATAAAGGTTTAGGACCGCCCTGGGTCTCGTGGGGTCCTCCAAATAATTTTCCTTAAATGCTAAAATCGCATTGTATCCTTAAAAAGTGCATATCTGATAAAAGATTTCAGGCCTTTATAAGGACTGTGGCTCGAGTCGCTGCAGCTCCGGCACAGTGTAGCTAGCAGGAGCGAGTCGGACGAGGTTAAGCCCACGTCAGCTAAATCTGAGTGGAAACTTTTCTCCCGTGGAAAATGTCTGAGAGGCTCCTGCACAAACCGAAATTTCTTTCTTTTTTGGTCATTTGGTCAGATACACACATTTCTTTTAGAAATCATCTCATCTTTAAAGTTTTCTTTGTCATTTTGTTTATTCTGTCCAAAGACATTAAAATAAAACACATTTTGAGAACAATGAATAACAACTGAACCGATGTGATGAAGTGTACTTCTAAAAATGATAATTTATTATGGTTTAGTTTTTTTTTTTTTTAACTTGGGGTTGATTAAAGATCAGTCATCCTCATCATTTTGCTCCTCGTACGATTTCTTCTGGTGGAAATATTGACCTCTTTTTTAGGCTTCGGGTGAAAAATCATCACCAAGACGTTTGGCTTCTGCGATCATTCACAAATGCAGAGTCTTCAAAGATTCTGAAGTTTTAGAGGCGAAATGATGAAACGAGTCATGACTCATGTATTGACTCCACGCTCTCAGCAAAATAATGTTGCTTCTCAAGTGAGCAGAAAGTGAAAGTAGTAAGATATATAACTTTAATTTAGCATAATGGATGCGCGCACAGACGTAGGAGCTCCTTTACTAATAGCTCTTTTTTACTAACGCGACGAGAGCGAAGCCACTGCAGTACACAGAGCCCAGTGTTACAGCGATGAGCCTGCAGGGCTGCAAACTGCCAGCGTTACCGCTTCGGTCTGTTCAGCCTACATCTGCGTGTGGTCATCACTCTGACCGGCCGGAGGGGGAATACGTGATGAAACGGGAGGTGGAGATCGGTGAGCTGCTGCAGACAGTGATGAGCCTCTTTCAATAAGCATCAACACCCAGAAAACATCTCAAGGCAAACGCTCCGAGTATCAAAGAGGCCTGTGATGCAGCGAGGCCTCGGGAAGCACGCGAGCACCGTACGCTGCGTTATGTTCTCTTAGTTATGACATAATTTGGAAAGCATACACCGTCCTGTCACTTCCATTCTGCTCGGAGACAAAAGGCGAGCTTCGCGCGAGGCTCCGATGTGAGCTCGCGTCACCACTTAGAGCAACTTCGGCTCCAAAACATCCTCTTTTTCCAGAAACGTGAGCTCCCAATCAATAGCCAGGGCTGTTTCATTCATAGCGAGCATAGCATACTTTTGTTATTCATGTTTTGCTTCACTTCCATATTTTTTTTTTAAAAAGTCGTTGGAGTAGAAAGTCATTCATAATGAAGTCATCCTTGTAAAGTAGCTTTTTTCCCCCAAAAAAGATGCACTCTCCCCAGAAATCTGAACTAACGATCAATAGCCACACACACACACACACACACACACACACACACACAGTCTGCAGGAGACATATCTCCAACTGCATCACAGCTCAGACTGTTTACAGTGGCAAGGCTGGAAATATTCATTTACTTTGTATTTCTGTGAAGGTACAAAATACAAGTTAGCAAAACAGTGGGGGATTAAAGTGATCTGCAGTGTGCATCAGTGAGAAATTTAGATTAAAAAAAAAAAAAAAAAAGCAGAAGAAGCAGCACAAATGCAAAAACAGAGTGAGCGTTGGGCGGGTATTGTTGTGGTGAGAATACAAACCACCGAGGAGACAAAACCAATCTGACTAATCACACATGATCTCAAAGAGAATTAATCAGCAGCTCTGGTTAACAATCTGTAATTATCCTCATTCTGCGCTTAATGCCATTTAATTTATGAAATTCTGCCTGACTTAGATATATAGGCGAGGAAAACAACAATATCCCACAAAAAAAAAACGTTTGAAACACAGCGCAGGCGAGGAAATCACAACGTGTCCCCGAAAGACCCCGAGCGTCGCTCTCAGACGGAGGGACGCCGCTTCAGCTGCATGCTGGGTAGTTTGACAATCGGGGGGGTGGGGTGGGGTGGGGGAGTTGACGAACACGACTCGGAAAGGTATTAGCGTGGATAATGATCGCACCCAAAACATCCGATCGCCTTTAAAGGCTGAACAAATCTGAGGGGTAAACACAGGCCTCTGTAGCTTCTGGCTGCAGCAACCCAACATCAATAAAACACATGAGAGTGGAAAAACCATCAGCTCTGATCATGCATGTGGGAGGCGCTGCACCACACACACACGCAGACACACACACGCACTCAAACTCACACTGTATATAATGTAAGGGCTGCAACACGCGCTGACACATGCGCCACACACGTTCTACACGCCAACTCTGTGCATACCGGAGCGGTGTGAGCGGGAGATACCCACACTTTAGCGGTGCGGTACTCACCCAAAAGTACATCATCATGGTGGAATCGGGGCAGGTGTGGGCAGACGGGTGGAGGAGCGCGGGGCTAAGCGCTGGGACCAGTCCAGCCAGCGTGGGTGTCAAGAGGAGTCCGGACGTTTGGACAGAGAGCTTTACTGGTCCCTGTTCCACTGAGGCAGCCCTCCCTCTCAACTGTTCAATGGGGCTTGACTTGAGGTCCCCCAGCACTTCTTCTCTTTTCGTTTCTTTCTCTTGACAAGCAGCTTGTTCTTCAGTTAATTTTTAAAAGAGCCCTTTCTCTCTCCTCTTCTCCTTCTCCTTTTGAGCCAACACAAGAAAGAGGGGGGGAAAGCAGACGGGAGAAAGGAAAGAGAGCTGGGGAGGTGTTGTAACCTCTTTTTTCTTTCGACACTCTTCCACTCCACTTGCCTCTCCACACCACTCACTTCAAGACTCTCTCTCTCTCTCTCTCTCGCTCTCTCTCTCTCCCCCCTGTGCCGTCTCTTATTGGTGAATGTGAAATCAGTCGGTACGGCACCGAGGCTCAACTAGAGCAGCAGGAGCAGCAGCCTGCGCTTGACAGCTGCCTCCAGCGTTCCTCCACCGGAGCCGTGTTGCTCTGCATAGAGGAGTGCGCCGAACAAACCGGGATCCTGCAGACGGTACTGTAAAATTCACCGTCCCGGGGAGGAGGCGGGTGGGGTGGAGGGGGGAGGTTGTGAGGGAGGGAGAGAGGCAGGGGGTGGGGTGGGGAGCAGGAAGCTGGGA
>VURO01019718.1:26779-40480 GCA_015108175.1 Pelvicachromis taeniatus
AGGGGGGGGGGGGGGGGGGGGGGGGAAGAGGAGGGGGGAGGAGGAAAGAGAGGGGGGGGGGGGGGGGGGGGGAAGGGGGGGGGGGGGGGGGGGGTGGCTGTAGGTGTAGACAGAGAGCATCGCGGTCTGGAGCTAAGGCCACTTGGGGTTGGGGAGAAAAGAATCAGAGGGCATTTAAGCATTACGTAAAGTCTGCATCTCCTGTCTAGGAACCTACGCCCGTTACCAGGGGAAGTGCAATGCAGGTAAACATGGTGTTGTTCGCGACGCACGCTTGCTTTTCCCTTCTTCCTGTCACCTTTTTGAGTTGCGTTTCTCCCATGCTCCGCACTACTTACAGAGCATTGGAGTGGCTTTCCCAACCATTTAGATTTCCCACCATCGTCTAGACACTCCCCAGAGACTCTGCCATCCATTATAAAGATGGAGCTTTCAAACTGAAGAGGAAGTGAAGGCCTCACACACAACACAGAGTGTTCTGCCTAAAATGTCCGTCTGTCTCCGACCGTCACCGTCTTAATATTTCATGACCATCTCACCTCTCGTCCGTAGCGCGCCGCTACTTACAGAGCATCTTCTCATCTTCATCTTGTCATTAGAAAGACACCAGAGGAGACGATGAGAGCTGCTTCCCTAAAGCTCTCGCTGTCGTCCCTGCAAACTCCCCACGGGCTTCTGGGTTATAGTGGAGCGCTCGGCCCGGCCCGAGCCCCCACGGAAGATGGTGGCTCCCCTCTGATGCTCCCCGCCTGGTTTTCTCTAATCACACACTTCACTTTATGGAGTGACCAGTTTTACAACTTGGTGGCCAAGGATCTGCAGCTATGCTCGTTTTATCGATTTATGGGTCTCCATCAGCTCCACAGGTAGGTATTGACATTTCTATAGAGCACACATGACGTGAGGACAGCGCGCCGGGAAAGGCTGTGCAGGCAGAGGCAAACGGGCTAACCAAGCTTCTGCCAGCCCTTCCTCCTCCTCTTCATCTCCGTGTCTTTTTAAGCATCCAGATTTCAGTATATTATATCATTTTTGTGGCGAAAAAAAAAAGTTTCATATCACATTTCCATTCCCTTATTATTCTCGCACTGGCAGGAAGTTGCGGCAGTTGCAGGGGCAGAGCACTCTGCTAATAATACTCACATGAGAGATTTTTCATATGAAAATATATTAGAATTGGTGATAAGTAGGCTAAGCTTATGTTTGGACTGTGATTTACCATAAAGAAAGAATGAGATATTGTGTAATGCCATCAAGGCACTCTGGCAGCCAATAAATATGCATAAAATAACCAGAAAAAAGACAGTGTGTTACTTAATTCTGGATCTCCTGCTTTCTGACACAGCCTGCATATTTAGCCTTGAAAATGGTAATGTTTTGCTTCCTATCCCTGGAAGATATCATTAAACATCATTTGTAAGCATACATTACCCTATACGCAGCAAATCGCCCATCTGGTGATTTTGGAAGTCGCTGTCTGGAAGACAATAAATTCATTGTATCCTTTCGCATAAAGAATCCCACTAAAGTAATGCCTCCATGTAGACATACGTCGAGTACATTAAACCTAGCCATGTGCACAGACTGTATGTCGTGTTAATAATGCAGTGTTTACATCTTGGCATTGAGCAGTCAGTACTGGCCTAGGGGTACAAACTGGCAGGGCTGTGCGGTAATTAGGGGCTGTGTGTCGGGGATGTGAAGGCTTGCCGCGTGTCATGCTGATACCACTCGCTGGGAAGACCTGGCGTGTCAGCAGCGGGCACACGGAGCGCTACACAAGGCCACACCTCGGTGGCGCAGCCGGGAGTCGAACCGTTCACTTCAACAAGTGCTCCTGCGGGCTCAGAGCTCGGCCGCTACTCGGCGTGGTGCACAGAGGACGTTAACCTAACGACTGCAGGGATTAGGTGTCTCCACGCTGTGAGCGCACCGCGTGTGGTCTGTGTTTGTATGACTCCTCCAGGCCTGTTTGCATTGTGACATCAGTCAGGTGCACGAACGCCACATCATGTCCGTCTTATGTGCAAATATTATCGTGAAATGCTTCCTTTAAATTTTTGTGCACATCGCCGTATTCGTGCTACATACCTGCACCTTTTATCGTTTCTCACCACTTCATTTTGCATGCCCAAATGTATTATGGATTGTATTTATTGAAGCATGTGTTCCAGCTTCAATTATCCATGTTGCCGTGAAGGCGGTCCACAGTAAACATCTTAGATATTAATATAGTACAGATTAGAAGGAGGCTGGTTTAAAAGCAGCTGCATGCAGGGTTAACATTGACATAATGCAACACAGTTTTACATTACGTCTGTCTCGCTAACACCAACACAAACCGAAATACTTGGATAGCTACTCGAGGCGGACAAGTGCATCCTGATAGACCAGACCTGCCTGCATGGGTGTTACCCAGGCCAGTCAGCGGTCGCTGACAGCAGAGCCATTTGTAACAATACGGCCAACTGGCTTCAACATACACCAATCTAACCTGGACGCCATGATGGCCGTCCCCATCTTTTCTGCTTTTTATCATAGACACAGTAACCCCGACGACAAAGCCACGGCGTCGCCGGGTAAACTCGTCGTCTTCTCACAGTCACACAGCGGTTATTTTCCATCAGCTTCCTCTTCGTGGGAGGATTTGTGGGAGAAAATGTAAATATGCTAGTAATTAAGCATCCTACTCCATTAAACTCTCGGCTTTGAAAAAGGCACCATGAAGTGACTTTTGAGCCATGAAATATTTTAATCATTTCCCTCCTTCTACTCTTTATAGCTAAGAACAACAGGCACATTTTCCTCAAAAAAAACAATTCCTGTTTAATTAGAAGCCAGAGCTCTGTTACCTGTGGCGTTTGATGTCCTTCTTTTTGTTACATCTTTTAAAGACTTGTTTACCAGCCATGGCGCTCGTCGTGCACGCATGCTTCGGCGTTACTTTGAATTCGTCAGCGCATACATTATTAAATATATGTTTCACTGTAAAAACTCCCAAGCTCTTCTTACAGTTGCAGTGAGAGAGAGAGCGAGAGCGAGCGAGCGAGCGAGCTTCGGTAGCTTTGCCACACGCAACACAAGCAAACCCAACAGGACTCCTAACAGCCTCTTGCATCTCCGTTTGACATTAATTGATAATCAAACAAGGCTTCACATTAGACATTTATGAGATCAGCTGAATTATCTATTTAATGTAACCCAATTATATGCAACCCTTGTGCACCAATCAACACTAATTCCTGACTCATAAATGACAGCAACAACGACAGATTTAATCAATAATAAACATTGATGAAAACTTGCGACCTGCTTAGAAAGAGGCTAATTAAGCAGAAGAAAAAGGGCTTCGTTGGATTTCATCTTTCTTTTGGAATATCGCTCTGTGATCCTCGTGGTTTATGCCGCTCACAAGAATCTCCCGAGCTCACATTTCACCGTCAGCGAGATTAAGTGTAAAACAAACACTCGCTTCCCCTTTGACAATCAGGGATAGACATTTATCATGAATTCTTAATGCAAGCTTCAGCCGCTCCGGTTCTTAATTAAAACCTTGTAATTTTTTAAAACTCTTGCCGTAAAACTAAATTTCATGAATTATTTAGCCGGCCTTTTTTCGAACGACACACCCAGCCAGCCGACTGGGGAAGAGCCCAATCCATAGGTGGGCTCACCTGCACTTTGAGGCCAGAGGAAACATCTTTGTTACGCTTTCTAAGATGTCTAATGTGAAATGTGTGTGCGTGTGTTTGTGGTGGGTTTTCCTCGTTTCCTACATCCACAGCAGAGGATTCACATCCAGGTCTTAACCTTAACTAACACGTGTCAACAGAGCAGGCATCAAAGACAACATTACGAGCTTGGGGGAATTCCACACCTGTTCGATTCCACACGAGCGCGTGAAATCCGCCCGACAAAAAGTGAAGGTAAGTGTGCACAGAGGGGCCTGCTGCTCTTACCAGTCTTGTAAAGAGGGGCACTCCCAAATGCCACAGGTGATCGTTCAGCAGTCCGCCGTACACCACGTTCCCGAAGACAGCAATGCTTCCTGACTTACACAACGTGTTTCCTGCAGGGACACAAAGAAACACGGGCAGGCGTCACCGGAGCGGACAAAAAAAATACAAAGAAAGCAATTCAATCGCAGGAAATCACTGCACAGGAAGAGACATAGCAGAGAATGCAACATTGATTGTTATAAATATTGATTTTGAGGTGTATTGACCTTGCGTGCAGTCAGGAATACAGATAGGTGGCTTGGCTACGATCAGTAAAGTTACACAATTGGGTCAAGTTGATCTATCAGCATAGAATAAATAACCAAATGAGGTTCAGGAAAGAGGAAATGGTGGCGGTACATTTAATACACCTGAAAAGGACCGAGGGCCGTCTTCAACTGACCATCATCACATTTACAGGATATCCTCTATAACCACTTAACTACTGTTATTGGAACCAGCCCAAAAGTACGAGCCCAAAATAAAACAGTTATTGCTCCTAAACCTTTGCGATTATAGTCTCGACTGGGTTCTCCGGTGAGATGTGACACTTCAGGGACTACTATTAAAATGTGGTCCGTGATAAATGCACTTCATGGAGGCGCATCATTGTGGCAACATTTCAATTTATTATAAATTTACAGTTCTGGTTTTGTTGACTGTTGCCACTTTGATATTGGGATCTGAAGAATCGTGCACACAAATAAAACACGGTAGCTTTAATCCAAACGGGTTAATGTTGCGCCGCCGTAATCTGTACGCCGGCACAAATTACTCCCACAAAGTGATACGGCCATATTGTAACTTACTAAGTGCAACTCTGACATCAAATCTGAATGTTTTTGGTGTTTAATTCAAAAATCAGGGGACTGCTGATAAATTGATTTTATAGGGTGCTAGTCCCAAAGCCACTTCCTGTCTCGCTAGTCTTCCAGCACGACCTCCTCCCACCGAGGACGTCCGTCGCCTTTACTATCCCTGATCCAAAATAAACGAGCAGCCACTGCAGCACCCGATATTCAAATCTGCAAAGTTAAACAACAATTAATTTGTTGGTCCCCATGCCTACTTGTTCCTATTAAGTTTTACCATGTGCAAATACATCTTTGGTCAGCTCCAGATCCAATTTAGAAGTGGGGGGCTTATGTATGATTACAGTACAAACCAAAGCCCTCAATATTCTCAGTTTACAGCAGGTGCACACACAAAAAAAAGCAAACAGGACACAAACACAACACAAAGTCCACCAAAGCGTCGCTCGGAGTGAGAATACAGAAATAGCCAACCAGACTTCAATGAGTGTTACTGCGTCATTAGAATCCATCCATTTACTTATAGTCTGCATTATTTTGCTTCAAGGACAATATTGAATAAAATACACAAAGATACATGCTGGATATGCCTGCCTGTCCTGGGACTACAGTATATATGTATATGTAGTATACAGTATAAATACTGTATATACAGCATATTATTAGTATGCACTCACTGAGCTGCACTAATGCTCCAGTCTAAATCCTTGTTAGTATGTTATAGCTGTTTCTCCCCCCACCCGAGCATATGATTGGATGCTCTTACAAAATGCAGATTACTAAAGGCGCATAAATACTAATAAACAGCGAAATACTGCAAGTTTACATTTTAATCAATCTATTGGATGCCTACATTCATGTCTCAAGTCTCAAGGTTTGGCCTCAGAGGACTGAACCGCGTCAGTCAACCCACATTTGGACATGGGGAAGTTTAGTGTGCGATTAGCTTCAAAGTGCTTTGAATACCATGCAGTCATGAAGGAGCAGAGGCCGAATATCATCTCATTTCTCTGAGAGTCGCTCTTCGCGTTGTTGTGTATCGTCCCGGCCGGTTTTAAAAATACATATTTTCTTATTGAACTTTGTGTTTTGTGCGATGATGTATGTGTATAATTTTGAGTTTGTTGTGTTTTGCTGATTTGTGTTCGTTTTATTGTTCTCGTTTTATTGCCCATCCAAGGATGGCCAAAACAAATTAACTTATGCCATAAACGCTATGGTATGTATCACCGATTGCCGCTCCGCGCCGGTCCCCCGACGAATGAAAATTAAACCTTCTCTTATTGATGAATCTCTTACTGTTGAATAAGTTAACTGCAAGTGAACCCAGAGGACCCTGAAAACTGTGGGGTCTATATGAGCTTTTCTTAGTTGCATAACAACAGTTGCATGCTCGGCAGATGCACCAAACCACCAGCAGCCTGTCAGGCTCGCTGTATCACGGAGAGCATCGTCCTTCTTTATAAGTCATGTTCGGTGCCACCGAGCGTCACAGCTCGCCCTCTCTCAAAGACGCTCTTAATTAGCTCGGTGCCAATGAGGTGCCTTCACAAACAAAAAAAACGCACACATGCATGGCATGCGTGCCCACACACATGGCCCCAAGAGTGTGATGTACCGCACTCTGATGTCCCTATGAATGTGATGAATGCAGCTTACGGAGCAGGCGGCACAGAAAACACAGGTCTCCATTGTAATTTCTGCACAATGGAACGCTGCAAAGGCACACCAGGGGTGGAGTGAAGCAGTGCTGACAAGCAGCACATGCATTATTTAAAAACAAAAGTAAAAAATGCCCATTAAAGTGTCAGTGGTGCTTTCGGCAGTGCTGGCTTGGGCGCGGTGTGCGTATTACTGTTATTAATGGGCCAGGCGTGGGGGGCATTGCTTCGGTGTGATTGCTCTGCTGCTGTTGCTATCCGCGGTTCAAGCCTCCCCTGCCCCCACCCCCCCACGTTTCTTCTCTGTATGTGTGCGCGAGGAAGAGAAACAGATAAAGAGCGTGATACAGACAGAGACGGAGAGACACCGCGAGACCCTGAGTGCACAGTCAATGAGCTCCTACAGCTAATATCATTTCACATTATTGAATGCATATTAAGGCAGAGAGACCTTGTCAGATAAATAGGAGCACCAGTGCTTATATCAAATTCTGATCTGCCTTCACGGCCATGTCTGAGGGAAAAAAAATAAAAAAAAATATGCTGGGAATGTAGTCAGCATATTGAAAATAAGTGCACACCATTTTTCTTTGCAGTTTAACATCAAGGGCTATACATTACCGCTACTGACACAGCAGAATGAGGTCATTGTGCATGTTGTAATTACAGCTGGGTAAACACTCGGCTCGCTGCTGCAACACTGGAAACACAGAGACTGGCAGAGAGAAAAAAAACCCCGAAGAGGGCACAGACGCCGATGACTTTTAAAGCTCTTAAGTGTTGGAAAATACTTGCATCAGTGGGAATAAATAAATTGAACACAATGATCACGGGTGTGTGATCAATTCCAGAGTGATGCAATGCATAGAAATCAATCAGTGCAGCGGGTGTAATGCCGTGCACAAATAATACATACTCATGTCTGACCTATTCTTCTAGAACTGGTTTGTTATAGTTTTATTGATGGTGTTTATACACAGGAGACAGAGCACATAATCAAATTTTCCATATTTGCATGTAGAAAATGTCACATAAAAGCCACAACTTAATTTTCCCCCTCACAAACTCTGCAGCCACTGAGGTTTGTTTTTTTTATTTACTTCTATACAAAAAATGCATTCAAAGCTTCCTATTGGCGCCACGGCCTAACTAGCGACATGTTGTCTAGCTGTTCGCTCTTTTTTTTTTGGGGGGGGGGGGGGGCTGTTAATCCGCTTTTTTTTAAGGGCTTGTCTCAGCAGTTGGGTGTTCTCTCATCTGCAGACTTGACAGCATTGAGCCCAACCTCTGATTAATTATTAATTGTGTGATTAAAGTATGTGTTGGCGAGGGTGTGCAAGTGTATGCGTGTGGCTCGAAGGGGAGGGGGGGGTGGGAGCATGCAGTGTGCAGTGCGCAGTGTACTTTGCATTATCTACAACTTGGAGTTTTTATTTCTTGCATTTCACAGCAAGAGATTTAACTGCAGGCATCAAATTTAATACCCAAATCACCGGGCATGTACAATACCTGCAAGAGCAGAAAAAGGGGAAGGAGAAAGTATTGTTTTATTAAGTGATGCCTTGTTGGGTCTGGCTCAATATATGGAGAGTTTGGTCCACATAGATTCCAAGGCTTACGCGGCTATCAGTATTTCAGGATTGAATCTGCTTATAAATTATTCTAAATGTCAAGATTCAACCTTAAACTTGATCATTTTCAAACTTTTCTAAAGAAGAGAACACAAATGTTCACTTGGATGAAAGTGGATTCACTTTAAATATTTATTGTATTTCTCCCATATATGCAATCATGAAAATGCATCATCACTGCATCAGAGATGATGTATTGACAGCCCTGAAAGTTTCTCGCCTGCACTTGAGCCCTAAAGACATTTTTTTTTTTTTAAACCCAAACATTTCTAGTCCATCACAACCTGCGTCTAAAAATATTGTTCCAGAATATTCTGCAGCACAAACAGGAAAACTTGTTTTTTAATTTGTCTCACAGAGAAGAAAGGTAAACGCTCCGTTACAGACTGAATGAATTAAAGAGACGAGAGGGAAGTTGGGCCGGCGTGGCTACAGTAACTGTGAGTCGTAACAATTAATCCGAGTTCTTCTAAAAACAAAGCTATAAGCATTTATGGGTGCATTTATTTGAAAGCAAAAGCGGACTAATATGAAAACACATAGTGCTGGGTCTAAAATATTTAACGGGATTACTAGACAGCACTAAAACATTTAGAGAAGACGTCCCCTAGTTCCATCTTTTTTAATTGGGACGACTTGCTGCTTTTTTTCATCCTTTATGATAGTGTAAAGAATATGTGTAGGTTCGGGACTGTTGTTTGGGAGAAAGGCAATTAACTGTAATGATATCACCTTGGGCTTTAGAAAATTGTGATGGGCATTTTCACCATTCTCCAACACTTTATAGTGTAATGTCCATTAGGCAATAATGGAGATAATCATTAGTTGCACAGTTTAGCAAAACAAACTAGTTAGTTCACGACGTGCATTATATAAGAGAAAGGAAACGTAAGAGAGCCATCTGAGCGTAACGTTGTGGTCATTCAGGTGTGTGTGTGTGTGTGTGTGTGTGTGTGTCGGGGGTCGGGGGGGGGGCTTTCCGTGCTCCTCTCCTGGCTCTGCCGCTGGAGGTGGGTCGCTTTAAGCATTCAAACTCCACAATGTGCAGCTCATTTCTAGCAAAGAGGCACATTGCTGCAATGCAATAAGGGAAAACAACACTTTTAATAATTCAGGCCCTGAGACCGTGAGGGGGTGAGGTGGAGGGTGGGGGGTGGGTGGGTGGAGGGAAGACGTCTTAAAGTACCGCAGAATGGCTCATTTAGCTCCTGCTACGCATTATTAAAGTTGTATCGAACCCCCTCCTGGGTCTTTCCCTAAGTTTTTTTTTTTTTTTTTTTTTTTTTTTTTTTTTTTTCATTTTCCTTTCCTCTTTCCCCTAAAGCCTGCAAGGTAACCAATAACAGCTAGCAACATTTATAAACGACAGAGTATCCTGCACCTTAGAGGAGGAGGTAAACAATGGTGTAGCTCTTAATCTCTCTTTCTCCCTGTCCTCCCCGCTCACTAGTCCTGCGGTCCGGGATCTGTCAGTGCTTTATCCCGTTTGAACCGAATACACAGCCCTCTCTGTCCAGATTATTTTCTGCTTCAGCTCAGCCCACAATGCATAAAAAAATGTGGGGAATGAACCTTGTGTGGCATCAAATTGAGTAATAAAATTGTGTTCGCGGTGGCACTGATGAACGCATGATGGTACCGTTAAGGACGTGTTCAGAGGTACCGTAAATTGCCTCTGAGCCTGATGGCAGTTTCCAGAGCAAAGACAGGGAATATGAATAAAAAATACACGGGCAGAAGAAAAATGGGAACAAGCTAGAAATGCAGATGTGCTCGGGTTTCTTTTTTTTTTTTTTTTTTAGACGACATTAACTCCTTAACATCCAGTTTCCCACTCCTTCATGACGACGCGAGGAGCCGAATGTACGCTGGCTGTTTGATAGCGGCGCACAGACTCTCTAATCTCGCCTCTAAACAGCTTCATGATGTTTACAGTTAGTAAAATATTAAAGCCCCGCCCCCTTCCTCTGTCTTTAGGGCTGCGTTTGTGGATCACTGTATACAAATTTCCTTCAAATCATTTTGACATAAGTGGTGTTCTTGAGAAACTCTAGCAGAATAATCAAATTCAGCCTCACAGAACATTGTTTTAATTTGATGTTGTTACTTTAAGGTACGCTCGATTCCATACGGGCCGAGATTAACTAAAAACCAGCGCTTATTAAAATCCTCTCCAATCCGGGCGCGTGCGTGCGTGCGTGCGTGCGTGCGGTGGTCAGCCTCCGAACAAAGCTGTTTTCTTTGTGAAAACTTGACATTTCAGAGATACCGTTGCAAGGCTTTCAGCTGGCAGCAACAAATTATGATTATTATAATTTATGATTGCTGCTTACATTGCACAATACAATGAAAAAAAAGTAAAAGCCTATTAAAATGTCCATTTAGGATATATACACCATAAACTGCTGCAGAGGTCTTAAATCAACGCCTGCTGTGCTGTAAGAGATGGAGAGACTGAAGGCAGGAGGTCAGGAGAGAGAGAAAGACAGGGGGTGTCAGATGTGTTATGATTGGCTGATATATTGGTCTTTTATGAGATATCAAAGTGGCCATGTCAGTGTTGTTCATGGGATATCGGTCTGATGGCCGATTTCATATTCATTGTTGTATATGATATACAACTTCTTTATAAGAAAACTTTGAAAGTGAGCTGCTTCCAAACGAATAACGAAATCCGCTGAGAGTCTAAGACTAAAGGCTTTTTTGCTTTTTTTCCTTGGCTTTGATGGGAAAACTTTTTGGTGTTTGCATTAACTGTTAAGCTAGATAGACGACGCAGGACATAAGCAGGCTGGCCAAACAGCCACTGTGGCAAAACTGTTTGTTGTACCAGGGTGCAAACACGCTTTCACTGCTGGTAGGTCGGTTGTTTTAACACAAGAGTTGATAAGGACTTCAGCCTCAATGCGCCACCCCAGGAACTGCCGTCTGCGGCACTTTTCATTGGCTTAATTCACCCTGGAAGTTGCAGCTCTGTTCCAAACTTCCCAAACACGGTCGAGAGGACCAGTTCAGTGACGGGGATGTCCACTTGGTATTCCTGGTGCAGCCCTGCTATCTACCGTAAAATCAAAGCTAGTCTTGCCATTCATCAAACTGAAAGAAATTGTAAACAGTTATTTAATATTACTTTTAAACTGTGATCTAAATGTCCCCACAAACCTCCAAGCAAGAAAGAACACAAAGCTTTGGTTTGCAATATTATTGTGAATGACAGAGAAACCCACCAAGAATCATATGAGGCCCTTATGAGCAAACACTTGGCGACAGTGGGAAGGAAAAACCCCTTTTTAACAGGAAGAAGCCTCAAGCAGAACCAGGCTCAGAGAGGGGCGGGGCCATCTGCTGCGACCGGTTGGAGGCGAGGACAGACAGGTGAAAAAGGCTGTGTGTAGCTGAATCAGCTGAAGCGTTCAAGTTAGGCCGCAGACGGTAGGAATTAGCAACATCAAAGGGAACAGAGGGCAGACACCGTCCGGTGGAACACATGCTTTTTTCTGTCACTGGCTAGTTTTAGCTTAAATAAAGAAACTAAAACCAATCGGTAATTTTCTAATACATGTAATTACACCAAAACGAAACACATAGATGATAATAAGGCTTAAAAAAAACAGCTGAATTGTTGCCCTGTTGACCTAGATTATGTTTTTACAACCTTACATTTAATGGTCTAAAAGCTATTTCAGATAATTTTCCATCCTGACAGATATGCAGTAAGAAGCAAATTGAATTTTTAGGAAGCACTTTTTAAATTCACAAAATCTGACAGCTACTGCTTCAGCAGGTTCAACCACCAAAGTATCTGCACCTTCATAAACACAGTTTGATGAGGTGCCTTGTACATCAAAGCAATACCAATGCAGCCAAGCTAGTCATCCAGCCAGCCTGAACGTCAGAGAAACCAGTCAGCTGCTTTGTCTCCCGCTGAGTGTCAGACTCTGACGTTCCTTTGCCATCTAAGCTGACTAAACACAGACCCCGTTTTCTTCAAAGCTATGCAAATTAGCCACGTTGCTAAGTGGATTCCTCTTCTTCTTCTTTCTTTTTTTTCCTCCTCTGCTGGAGAGCCGCAGGGCTGATTAGGCCCAATTTCTATCTACAGAATGTATACACACTTACATACAGTAAAAAAAAAGCTGCTGCATTACTGCCCATGGGCAATTCTTGGTGGTCCTTCCTTTCTCATAACACAGACCTGCTTTTAATGGGTCGGTTGTTGAATTTAAAGTGAAAAAAAATGTACGTTTCTCAGCTGAAATGAAATAAAAAAAAACGGAGGTGGGAGGGCGCTCATAAAGATCAAAGCGCAATGCAGACAACACACAGCGGCAGTCATCTTTGACCTCAAAAAACATGGCTGTTCTTTGATTGCATTATGTACATTACATGGCAGGAAGAGTGCGGAGAAGCCAGCAGACCTAATGTGCTTTGGTTAGGATTTTTTTCATGGTTTGCCATCTAATGACGGGAAAGCTGAACGCTATGGCGTGTAATATTTTATAGCTGTGGTTCCCCAGCTTGAGAACTGAGGCATCCACAAGTCTGACACATGGCACGGTTTTAATCTTCGGTCTTTTCCTTCTTATGAAATAGTAAAAAATGTAAAAAAATACTGGATAAAACTCAAGATACATACATGGAAGCATGAAAATAATCTTTAATTGAACTATCATAGGCAACCCAAGACTTAAATGACATTTTGTTTTTATATGTTCAAGAGCACTGTGGCCTCAACAACACCCAAAAGCCTTTTTAGAAATAGGGAACGTGACATAATTAACATTAGCAAAATATATTCAGCTGATTAAAAATATAAGCCTTTATTAAGTTACCTTAAATTCCACTTGTTCACTGATAGGACTGTTTTTGGGGTTAATCAGTCCGCGTGTTGTGAAATTACCTCAGTATTAACACTCGCGATTGTGTACCGCTGAGTACTTTTACAGTGTTTGAGCCGAATCAAAGTGAGCAGGTATGTTGGAGCTGCAGATGTGAAGCAGAGGGGTAGGTGGAGATAAAAGCAGCAACTAATTATTCATAGATCCCTGCATACTTAAGGATGCAAAGGTGCAGAGTTACATCGAAGCCATTAAAAAAAAAACAACAACTCCTAAATATGTAATTTTTATGAACACAGACGCGTTTGCCTGCAGAAGAACAAAGGAGTCCGAGTCTAAACTGTGTTTTAACCTCAGCACCAACCAGGCCACCGGCTGCCGTACTGCTACAGAATTCAGATTGGGTTTATATTGGGTTCAGTGGATACAGATTAGAAATTAAGCCTGATATATTTTAGCATTAACAGCTTTCTGCTGAAAGCTTTTTCTATTCGGATCCTCCAAACAGGCGAAAATACTATAAAAAGAGACGAACGCTCTCCGATCCGAAGCCCGACACCAAAAAGGCTGCAGCCGATCTGGCGGACGCCACCGTAAGAGATTAAAATAAAAAAAAGATGCGCCTGCATCTTCATGCCAGTGTTTTGGAAAGGTCCCTTCCTTGCTCGTCGTGGCAAATGATCTCTTTTTCTTCTTTGCATCCTTTTTTTTTTTTTTTTTTTTTTAATTTTTTCCAAAATTTTTTTTTTTTTTTTTTGTTT